>JACXGJ010001212.1:0-90355 GCA_016801105.1 Esox niger
AAAAAAAAAATATATATATATATATATATATATATATATATATATATATATATATATATATATATTTAACAAAACCAACTAAACTGAATGGTAGATTAATGACACGTAGAAAGAGGTAACACTGTCCGATAAGGGTACATAAACCTTAGTATAAACAAATTCAGTAGTTAACATGAATGAATGATGACCAAAGACATAAACAAACTCTAAATAATGATAATCCGTACCTTATTAAATTTACAAATGCATTTACTAACTGTGTGTACTATCATATATTCATGTTGACACAGGACATAAACTCACACATGACATGTTGTTTTTTGCTGGAACACCCAGTTTCTACTGAAATGTGTTAATGCTGATACAGGACATCCATTCAAGTTTTTTTAATGAAAAATTGGCTATGTAACATAAACTATTCATTAGAATATCCAATTATCCAATTAGATAATATTTTTAGAGTGGGGTAAACAATATAGTTAGAAAGATAAATATCATTATTTTGCCTTTGATAGATAATTACATTATCATAGACAACTAGCCTACCTAAACAGCTAGGCTAGATAATGATAAACTAATCATTCTCTAGCCTACTTTATTAATAATGGTTACCCAACTGTAATTATATTAACAAATTGTAATATCGTATGACTAGATTATATGTTAATAATCTATTCAAAATAATATATTATATCAGGCAAACAACTTGCTACACGAGAGTACATTCTGTATCAAGATAAACAACTTACAGTACAGTAACTGCTTGTTTCTGCAAAATACATGCGTTAGTGTCCACTGTCATCATGAACAAATGATAATACATAGTGTTGGCCAACGCATTTGTAAACAATTAAAACATTATTCTGAATGATTTGTTTGTCTTTGTCCATCATTTGTTGATGTTAACTACTGTATTCATTGATGCTAATTTATGTTCTTCATTGGAAAGTGTTACCTATATTGCAGTTGGTGGGTGTCCTTTGGGTTGATGCTTGGCAATGTGGGTGGATTGATTTCCTGTCTGTTGGGCCCTGTCCGGGCCTCCCCTGGTTGGGGCCACAGTGTCACTGGACCCCCCTGTCACAGCCCCAATGTCTTACGCTACTATATTATTGTGCTGGGGGAGTAGGGTCAAAATGTTCCCTGTCTTCTGTCGTTTTAAACTTAGGAGGACTTGAGGTCTTGGCCCACACCTGCGGAGTACCAGGCCTGACTCGTTGCGGTCCAAAGTCCTCCTGGTTGTGTTGCAGATCAAGACGATACCTGACGATTTCAGCTGCCACTCTGCTGACCCCCCCTCCCCCCGTCTGTCCCTGTCCTTGTCCATCTGGTCATGCCTTCAATCTGAACATGGTTTAAATAGACCCTGGGCTTAGTCCACATGCATCGGTTGACTAATACAATTTGGACACTTAATATGTTCATCCGGCACAGCCAGAAGAGGTCTGGTCACCCCTCTGCGCCTGGTTCCTCTCTAGGTTTCTCCCTAAATTTCAGCCCTCTTAGGGAGTTTTTACGAGCCACTGAAGTTCAACACTACTGTTGTTTGCTCTTTGGGGTTTATGGCCAGGTGTTTTGTGTCAGCACTTTGTGACAACTGCTGATGTAAAAAGGGCTTTATAAAATAAATTTGATTGATTGATTGATTGACCTATAAAGAAATTAGGTGAAGAAGGCAGTGAAACGGTTACTAAAATAGAATACAACACATGTATATTACAGACACATCTCCTCTTCATCCCCAAATGAAGCATGGATTGAATTCAGAGGTATGAGATTAAAGCAGTTCAGTTAGCCTTCAGTTCAGTACAGTCCTTCCATTACATACCTGGGGTCATCCCCTCCAATCTGTCCCATGATGCCTTCCATCCACATGAGATGCTCACGCACCACTGAGAAGAACTGCACCTTGTCTGTCACCGAGGTAACTTGCACACGACTGGCCTCACAGGAAACCAACAGCTCCTTCCATGCTGACATAACTTCTTGCTCCTTGTTCATGATAGTCTCAGCCTTCTCTCCAGCATAGATTGTCCTCAGCTGGGCTGCGTTTTCCTGCAGCTGCCTCACCTGGATAATCATAAAGGAAACGTCTATTTCAATTCCTCAACAAATTATGGTCATCTTACAGTTTACAAAACAACCAGGTTAGTCAGGGGTGCTAGGCTAGCTATTGAAAATTGACGAAAAATGCCAATCAGATGAGTTAACTAGGGTTGAGGAAAATGGTTAATAAGGTTTGTTAGCTAGAGTTGTTGAAAAAGTACATATCTTTTGTAATATCTATTGCATTTGCTACTGTGTCTATATTGGTATTCAGTTTATACTGTATGTCTTTGGGTTAACCTCTGTACCATCATTATGCCCTCCAGGAGAATTACTAATTTTAGAGGTAGGTATTAGACAAGAGCCAGAAGCGGACATTTTACATCACCTCGGCTACACTGACCTGTGAGACGAGGAGCTGGAGGGCATGCTCAAAGGAGTGCATGAGCCTCTGCAGGGTAGCAGGGTTGGCAATGCTGGCTTGGCACGCCCTCACCTCTGGCAGCTGCCTCATCTTCCCTGCAATTTGTGCCAAGACCTACAGCACAGGATAGGACAGAAAGCGTCATTAACACAAGACCCTAAAAAATAGTACACAATCAGGATAATGGCAAGACTACAATGTGTTTACTGTCCATGGTCAAGCAGAACCTGTAATCATTATGCTGTGCGAGCCATACAGTTAGTTTTCTCCCACTGTTGTACAGTCAACTGTTTCCACTGCATTCCTTTGGCATCGATTAAACATCTAGGGAGCTACAACCGATTGGAGGCCATGTGTGCCCTGCCTAGAAAATAACATTGGGGAAACACTGACATGTACCTCTTTGCAGTCAGTGAAGAACTTGTGCAACTGCTGTGACGCTGCTAGCATCTGTCCTCGGGTCTCCATTAACTCCAGTAGATCAGCCCAGGACTCGTTCAGCCCGTCCTTCCATTCAGCGATAGTGGCCGCATCAGTGTGGCCACAGTCAATCATCTCATTCACCATCTTATTTACCTGCTCCATCCTCTGCTGGCCCATGCTGTTGGTCTCTGTGCAGAACTTGGTGAATTTGTCCTGTAGCATCTTTCAGGGAGATCAGAGGACCAGAATAAGCATGCAACCAAAGTTACATTGGGCATATCAACCCTGATTCCCCAAAAGTTGGGACGCTGCTTAAAATGCAAATAAAAACAGAATGCAAAGATGTGCAAATCATTCATCCCTGTATTTTATTGAAAATAGTACAAAGACAACATATCAAATGTTGAAACTGAGAAAGTAATTACAATTGAATTACAGAGCCATGCTGTTATTTCATGAATACTGTCAGGTTCATTTTGATGGTATATTCATTTATATTGGATTAACCATTTGGAAATGACAGCACTTTTCTATGTAGTCCAAGCATTTTAGGCTACCAATAGTATTTTGAGAATTGTCTTAACAGCTTTTTATAATTGGAGAAGGGTGTTTTTTGTATCATGCACAAACTAACGGTCCATTTCTAGCCTTGACAGATTCAACGCAATTCAAGATGGCTGTCTAGAGGCATATAAAAACATGTATGTAGAGACTTAACCAAAACAAAACACTAAGCATTCCAAAATCTACATTTTGGTGCAATAAGAAAGAACAAATAACATAAAAAATTGGCAAACAACCTGGTAACCCGGTAGACCAAGCAAGATGACCACTCTACAGTGGATGACCAAAAAACACCATTGAGACAAAAACAATAAAAACTACTGTCCGACACTTCAGGACCACTATTCAGATGGTAAATGTGAATGTGTTAGCCATTATCATCCACAGGAGACATTACAAGCCAAAGCCCAACTACAGGGGCTGGATTGCAAAGTGCAAAAACACTAGTTAGCCTAAAAAACAGGATGTATCCAAAAGTACCTACAGAGTTCAGGTAAATGGTCTTGCAGACAGATAAGAACAATGTTAATATATACCATAAATATAATCTATACCAGAGTAAATATAATCTATAGCCAGAGGAAATTATGAAGACAAATTTGAAACAGAGTACCACCTCATCTGTGACATGTTGGGCATATATGGCTGCCACAGGAACCGTAGTGAACAGAAAGAAACTGTCTGCTCCGTTACAACCAAATACCTCTAAACAGATTGCGTGGTGCTTTATCAAGCAGCAAGGCAATGATTCAAATACATTGCAAGAGCTACCAAGGAATTTTCCAGGTCCAAAAAGTGGAACGTTCAAAACTAATCAAGTCAATCATCTAACCTGAATTCAATTGAACATGCCTTTCACATGCAAAAAACAAAACAGGCAAAAGGCCCCACCAAAATACATTAACCTAAGACTGCTGCAGTACAGGCCTGGCAGATCATCACTAGGGAAGACACCCAGCATCTGGTGGTGCGTGTGTGTTATTCTGTCTCATGTTTAATGAATAGGAGCTGATTATATCCATTAGTCATCAATTAACAGAATAACAGACTGACCGTGACATGCTCCAGGTCTTGGCCGAGCTCAGTGGAGCTGGCGACAGCCTCCCGCTCAGTGATCCATTTCTCCAACTCCTCCACCTCCCTGTTAAGCTGGTACATCCAGTACTGCTGCTCCAGCTTATTCTTCCTGTGCTCCACCATGTCCTTTAGCGACACATACAGACGGTCTATGTGTGACTGCTGCTTGGTGATCCCCTCGCTGTCAGAGAGAGATGGAGAAAAAGACAGAGGGCAATTCATTAACTGATACTGCAACTCTCTAAAATGCGGGAGCTTATACGATTTGAGTCACGTATCTGCTCTGGGGTCAAATTCCACCAATGGATTTGCTGGGTTGTTGGTGTCACTGTGTTTCGATCTGGTCTGAGCCGGAGTGTGATTTTCGATGTGTGTGTGTGTGTGTCCATGCCTGTCTGGGTGGCCAAGCTCCAGCTGTCGCTGACACTGCTGGGAGAGCATGCCCACTGTCTCAGCATAGTTCTCCACCGTCGCCTCCAAGGCTAAGTGTTCCTTCAGCAGCTGCAGGGTGCTCGCCTCGTCCTACAGAACAGGACGCTCGCGTTAGCCGAGTCCTTGCTCGCGGACACACGTCTCCCCCAGGGGAAGCACTCTGTTTCAGTGAAAATCCGTCAAAGTGCGGTAACGGTCTCGCTTAAGAACGACGGCCCAGTCTCATACCCGTCCCGACAGTTCGCTCTCATGATGCCATGTCAGTCATACTTACCGTGCCCTTCTCCTCATTGATGAGGTGCAGTTTCTGGCCTGCCAGCCAGGACTCGACCTTGGCTGCCTCACTGTAGTACTGTTGGGCCTGTAGCACCACATCCAGCATCACAGACCTCCTCTCTGCCTCTAGCCTCAGTACCTCCCACAGCTGACGCACGTGCCCTGCTCCCTCACGGACAAAATCCACCTCGGGGGTCCGCAGAGAGGCAATGATCCCAGCCCGGTCCAAGACCTCTTCCACCCGCGCCCGACGCCCCTGAAGATCCCTCTGCAGCGTCTAATGGACCGGCAAGAGAGATGGGTCATGCTCAGCTGACACAAAATGCACCAAAACAGAGTGAAATTGGTAGATTCTATCCCTTTAAGACATTAGATATGTATATAGCCCTGGTTCTCTGAAGGAGGAAAGGAGGTACAACACTCTACAATGTGCCTTCACACATGCACAATCTTAATACACGTTTTGATCAAGTCTTCCAAGGCCAATAACAGGTCAAGTGAGCATGCATGCACTGCCTTCCTGAAGACGAAACCCTGGCTCATCTTCAAACACACTGATCTATGTCCGTTCTTCACTATAGTATGACAGCAAGGGGCCCTTGTTGTGTTGTACTTCATTGTTGTGTTGTACCTAGGGTTATATAAATAATGTAAGGTTCCCTTTTGGTTTTCACCTCGGTTTGACACACTATAGGAAGGAAGACACCAGCAGCTTACCCATTTGGACACAGCAGCAGAACCTTAAAGCAACGCGGATTATGCTGACTACCTATTCACCCACTACTGACCCAACTGACAGTACAATGTGTGCTAAGCTTGAAGCCATGACACTGAGGCAACAAAAATCCCATCTATGTGAAGTGATGTCCACTTTGTCACCGTCAACCCCTTACGCAGTGCCCAGGATGGCGCTGTACCCAGTTATAGAGAATGTGCGCAGCATGCCAAGCAACTGTCACTGTTCGCCCTCATATTCAGTGGTGCATTTGAAACTCAGTGAGATGGTCACTGCTTAAACAGTGTCCTGCCCTAAGTTGGTGATAAAAGAGCTGTCAAATAACAGGAGCTCTGGTGTTTCCAGAAATGTGATTGAACAAAAGGCATGAGAACGCCACTGGTCCTCAGACAAAAATTGGGGAGCATAGAAAAAGAAACCGCTTTAAGGTCATGACCTCTGATGTAGATGCCAAATGTTGTGCAAAGTCACTTTGGAACCTTTGGAGTGAATTCAGTAAAGGAGGGGTGCACTGATAACGTGGGCAGTGAAAATACAGGTTAAAACTTCACACCCATAGTGTGCTTTGTCAATGACCAAATGACACATTGAGGTACTGTGATTTAAACCTGAATTGTTGGTAATGATGAGACCTGTCAGGAGCTCTTGTAGGAATATTAAAATGTCCACAATGGATATTTTTGTGCGGAAAGTCTGTACTTATAAGTTAAAGCAGAAGCATATCCAAATCCCAAATACTTGTATTTTCAGCAATTGGTGGAGTGCAATGGAATAAAACTGCATGTTAAGCCAAAGTGAACACAAGACCTTCTGGAAAGCCTTTGTCGGTTTGTTCTGGATGGAGTTTCATCATTACCAGAACAGGTAACAAAAACATTTTGTACAAGGATGATCTCACAGTAACTGCTTTCTGAGACAATGCCTGGAGGGGGATATACACCAGTGGACAGTTGAGTTGATGCTGAAAACAGGTGGTCAAAAAGAGTTTCAAGGTAAGAGCTCCCTTTGTTTTTAAAAAGTGATACTTTCCAATCAGTGCAGTGAAGAGAGGAGGAACAATGTGATCAGGGCCCATGGTCCCACATATAAAATGGATGAATGAGCAAATCACTTGACTCCTGTGTGGAAACTTAAATGTTGTTAGAAATCTATGCAACTTCTGGCAAACATTTATAGGTAAGGCTGAGGCTGTACCGAATTTCAGTGTCAGTCAGCAGCCAAAAGGCAATTGCGGCTATATAAGCATACTTTAGCCCGATAAAAATGCCATACACTTTGGAGCAAATTACATTTTCATATAGACATTTTAATTTAGATGATGTGGCCTACAGGAGCCTTTATGTGATGGTCAGTGCAGGCCTATATTCAATTAATATTAAATTAATATACAATAAAAAAAATGACATTTGAGCCTGACATTCATGATTTTGTACTTGCACAGTAGCCCACCACTTTAGAAAATCATTTATAACTACTACACAAAGAACTAAAGAATGTAGACCCCATTTGCATATTGACTTATGTACACACAATCAACCCTGTCTTGAAAATACATCACTGCCTCTAAATCGGAACCTCATTTGAAGTACTTAAGAGAGATGAAGCAGACAATAAAGATGTATGTAAAATACAACAAAATGGCAATACATCACCTTTACATGACGTTTTTAGAATAGGCTTTATTTGACAAAACAATCCCTGTCAGAGTAAGATGTTCTAAGCAGAGTAGATTGATGCAGTTCAAGCAAATATTCATACTTTTTTTATATTTTGGTGTATTAATATAATTCACCAATAAATTGGCCTAATCTTTTCATTGTTTGCTGCCTCCATCTAAAGGTCTCATACCCTATTTCTGTCTAAATTAATTAGTAAGATAGATCCAGGAAGTGAAATCACATTACTATGTAACTTCCTTATTTTGAATTTAACGTCATTCACAGTTACCAATTCTCGTATAAATGAAATAGACATGGGAGTCGTAGTCGGACATTTCCTATTGTCGTACGTGTATTGCAATTGTTGCTGATATTTACACTCAGTTCAGTGACTGAGATGGCCTGTGTTTCCAAGTGACTGACTAAAAGGGTGAGGTGTGCACTTCTAGATACAACCATGGTTTATTATGGGGACCGTAGTCACTGTGGGTTGGAGCTGAGCAGGAAAAGTCATTGAGTACAGACAGTGTTCTGTAAAGAGATAGGGTTGTGTTCTCATACTGAGGTCATTAATCTCTCACCTGGTTGATCTTGACATGCTGATGAACACTCTGAAGGCTGTTGCCGTAATCTTTAGAGGACGCCAGAGGCAGACGCTCCTGGATCCAGAGCTATAACATCAGCAAATCGTAATCAGTGTCTGCATATGTCATTGAGAAGAGTCTGATAGCATATTTGAAAATGGAGGGGAGACATTATAAATGTTTGACAATATAACAGGAAAATGTAAAACAAAACATATTAGAGACGAATGATACATATCAGTGAGATTAAGTTATACCACAAAGAGAGGAATAGATGTAGGTGAAGAAAGCCTGGAAGCACCATGGATTAATGAAGAAAGTCAGTCACTCACTATCTCTTCCTCTAGGTCCTGGGCGACCTGGTGCATCTCCTTGGAAGCCAGCAGGATGCGACGTCTCTCCTTCAGGGGCTCAATGAGGCGCACAATGCGGGTCTCTTCCACGGCTGGCTGCTCGTCCCCTTCTCCCTCACCGCCCCTCACCAGACTGCCTTGCTGGGGGAGAAATACCCCCTGGAGGGACCCTATTTCCCCTACATCCTTGTACAAGTCCCCCATCTGAGACTGAAGGAGGTCCGCCCGAAGGGAGGAGGAGCTTGCGTTAGAGATAGATTAAGAGAGACTGATGGCTCAACACACTACACATGAGCTTGATCAACACTTTTGGCTATTTGTGTGTGTGTGTGTGTGTGTGTGTTGTGTTTCAAAGTTATGTAATGGGTTTGATGGCTTTAAGAACAAAGCATACGGTGCATTCTTTAATGTCAGCCAGCCTAGTTGCTACAGGGCAGGAACGTGACAGTTTTTACAGTGGCTTATATAGGATTGGAACTATCACATAAATGACATGCATTAATTTAACATTTATTTTGAAATGTGTCTCTGCTATCAGTTTGCCAAAGCACAGTGACACTTTGTCATGAAGTAACTGTCTATAAACAAAAAAAACATTAAAAACAACTAATAAGTACATAGACACCTGAAATTTATGTAGTTGCTCATTGAAAGTAGGCAGGTGATGAGCCTGCTCTAGTTGGGGGGGCTGTTTTTCCAGACCAGAGAGTTGGTGGTCCAGATCTGAGTAGCTTTTCACTACTGGCTCTGGCTTGTTGTTCTCAAACAGGGCGCGGGCCTTGGCTTTTGTCGTGCTCTCCAGGTCTGTCCAGCACTCCCTGATCTCCTCCAGCTTCTGCTGCACTACCGAACGGAGCTCCGGCTTCTCGTCAATCAGCTCCTGACCTTCCTGAAAAGTACAGAGACAAAAAGGAGTAACAACTCTAAAGAAGTATTTTTGTTAGTTAAGCTTAAGTACAGTCACTTACCTGGTAAACATCTAATTTCTTTATGGATAAAAATGCCTTTGGAAAGTATTAACAATGCCTTTGGTTGTATTTGCAACCCCACACTCCATATTCTATTGTGTTATAGGCTTTACTGATCAAATAAATATAGTTATGTAATCAATGCAAACACAATACCCCATAACGAAAAAGCAAAAACATGTCTGTAGATTTGTGCTCAGTTGTATCCCGTGTAATTTGATTATCCTTGAGATGTCTGTAGAACTTGATTATCCAACTGTGGGAAATTCAATTGATTGGACATGATTTAGAAAGACGAACACCTGCCCATATACACACCTGCCTCCACAAGCTATGAAGTCCAAGAAAATCTCTGTAGATGTTAGGCCTTCTGAGGATGGCTATGAAAAATGATATAGCATTGAAAGATTTCAGGTGTACAGTGGGCTCCATCATGGTAAATTAGAAGAAGTTTGTAACCACCAAGAGTCTTCATCAAACTGGCCGTCTGTCCTAACCAGGCATGAAGGGCAAATATTTATGTGTTCAGATGTGCCAAGCAGGTAGACATTGATGTTGCTGCCAATGATCCCTCTACCAAATTTTTATGCAAATACTTAAGCAAACAATTCGTTTTTGCTTTGTATTTGCATTTAATTGTGAGCAATCTGCAGATTTTAATATCACCTTGATAATTTTTTACTTTTACTGTGTTGATCAGTGACAAAAAATACTGATTTAATTTTGTAACACAAGATAATGTGGAAAAGTCAAAAGGGGCTGTACCTTTTAGTGTGACTGTATACAAAATATATTCTTTTTTTCTAAAGCACACATTTTCATAATGGGGTATTTTGTGTGTCAAAAAAGATAATCGATTTAAATTATGTCCATAAAACAACAAAATGTGGAGATGTTTTTAACACAAAATCTTCTCTCGAGAAAGGCCGGGTGATGGTTCAGCTTTTTATATAACTCATAAAAATGTCCTGACTATCTAACTAAAAAAGTTAGTTGGAAGAACAGTAGTTAGGAAACACACCCTCAAAATTGGATAGTACTGGAGATACTGAAGGCGTATTCAAAACTGGATAAAATTGGGCAGAACTGGGCCCCAAACTCATTGAATGCCATTCAGAGTGATCTTGAGTTAAACATTTTAGTGCTTATAGGATAATTTAAATGTTTTATCAGTTAATTGTTGTCAATGATGGTTACTTTGTGGAACATCTCACAACTAATTGGGTCATTTGGCAACAGGTCAGTAACATTATTGGGTATAAAAAGCGTATCCGAGAGAGGATGTGTCTTGCAAAAGTAAAGATGGGGGGGTTCATCACTCTGTGAAAGAATGTGTGGGAGCAAATCATTCAAGAATAACTTTTCTCAATGTAAAAGTGCAAAGAGTTTGGGGATCTCATCATCTATGGAACATAGTATCATTAAGAGATTTAGAGAATCTGTAGAAATATCTATGCAAAGACAAGGTCAAAAAGCAATATTGGATGGCCGTGATCTTTGGGCCCTCAGGCAATACTGCATTAAAAACAGATACGATTCTGTAGTGGAAATCACTGCATGGGCTCAGAAACCCCTCCTGAAAACCATTGTATGTCAACATAGTATGTCGCTGCATCCACAAATGAAAGTTAAAACACTACCATGCAATGTAGAAACCGGATATGAACAAGACAATGCCAAACCACATTCTGCACTTATTACATCAGCATGGCTCTGTTGTAAGAGTCCGGGTGCTAAACTGGCCTGCCTGAAGTTAAGACCTGACACCCACTGAAAAATGTTGGTGCATTATGAAATGAACAATCTGACAAAGGAGACCCCTTGCGGTTGAGCACCTGAAATTCTATATCAAGCTAGAATGGGAATACATTTCACTTTCAAAACTATCACAGATGGTCTCCTCAGTTTCCAAACACTTACAGAGTATTGGTAAAAGAAGTGATGCAACACAGTGGTTAACATGCCCCTGTCCCCACAATTTGCACATTATTGCATTCTGTTTATATTTGCAGTTTATGCTGTGTCCCAACCTTTTAGGAAACTGGGTTGTAATAATAATAATAATAATAAATAATAATAATAAAAATTGATCATACCATTGTTTTAATAGTATAGTCTCTCTACTGCTGTGATGAACAGCAAACTATTGTTTAATCAACAATCAGTGGTGTCAATCCACATATTTTTCATGTTTTGACTTGTTTACACATAATAACACTTAACAACCCGGAACAATCCCTTAGTATTAACTAGCTACTGATGACATCATTACCAAATATCAGAGGCAGAATATAGTTACCATAGTGAAGTCACAAAACAATGCCAGCAGTTGTCACTATGCAGTAAAAACATGTATGCTAATGCAACTGATCACAGAATTTAATTTGCCATGTTTTATTTATTTGTTTCTGCAGCTTTTTTAGCTCGGGACGCACAGTTTAAATTCATGAATTTGGACGATACTAATCATCCAAATCCAGGCCTGGTCAGATGGAATAACGTCTGGTTGTGAAAAATGACTCCACCTGCCTCCAAGAACAATTCAAGGTAAGTGCTATTTCACCCTAACATGAATATACACAGGATGAACTTACCCTTTAATAAAACCACATGGGTCCCAGTGATCCAAACAAGCATAATCTTTAGTAAGTACAGTCAGTGCAGGTGGTGGGACAGAAAACCACCATGATGGACCCTTTGATTGATGTTGTGTCTGAACATAATAAATGTTTGATTCTTTAATGATCTTTGTCCATGAATGTATGTTAACTAAGGGGCACGGACACAGCAGAATTGGAAATGCCAAAAGGCTTGCTCCGTGAATGGGTTTAACTGGCAACGAGGCAGGTGTATAATAAAACCTAGCCCTGAGCTGACCTAAAAAATCATGTATGGAAAGCCATGATACACTCCTGGACTGTCTATCCAAGCAAAACCATTCTTAGTGATTATCCAAGGGTCTCTTATTCTAAATCTTTGGCTTTGTGCATGATGTGAGCTGTATGAAGAGATAGATGTTGAGAAAGAGATCAAAGCTTGTTTTCTTTCCCGCTTTGTCTCTGTGTGTGTGTGAGAGAAGCTCTCTCTGTGGCTCCACTCCAAGTCTCCTGAAATAGAAATTGCATGCAGTCTCCTCCCATGCTCCAACTGAGAGGAACAGGAGGTGTTTCCCATGACAAGCGGTCTAATCAGAAATTTTCTCATAATCTCTAGTATCAAGGACCACTGAATGTCAGTCAGTCAAACGAAAGCCAGGCTAAATTGTGCATTGAATCTGGTTTATAGTCCTGTACTATATAGAGTAAATTCCAAAAGACATTTAGACATTGACACTTTACATTTTTATTTGGCTCCAGCACTTTGGATTTTAAATTATATAATGTCAAATAGTGGAAATTGTCAGCTTTAATATGAAGATATTTTCATCCATGCCATTTAGAAATTGTAGCACCTTTTTAACTTAGTCACACTATTTTAGGCCACTAAAAGCATTGACAGATTAACATTATGAACAATAGAGTAGTCATGTTTAGTACATTAGTCGCATACATACTGGTGTCTTCCCTGGTGATTTCTTGCCATGGCCATTTGGATTCAGTTGTCTTCAGCATGTGAAAGGCATGATCAATGGGATTGAAATCAGGTGATTGACTTGACCCTGAAAAATGTTTGGTTGCTTTGGCAGTTCTTTAGCGTCACAGTCCTGCAACATGATGAAGAACAGTATAACTGGACACTTCAGAATTCATCCGGCTGCTGCTGTTAACAGTTATATCACCAATGAAGACAAGTGAGCCAGTTCTGGTGGCAGTCATACATGTCCCAAACAACACCACTTCCTCCATATTTCACTGAAAAGGTGGTATGCCAGTTCCTTTTTTCTATCCACAATTTCCTCTCACCATCACTCTGGTACATGTTAATATTTCTCTATAATTTTGTTATATAATTTGTCTATACTTATTTTTAACTTTAAGGTAATCTTTAGGCCATCTTGGTTTTGAGGATAAATTGTTTTTACATTTTACAGTCCAACCTCTTCAGTTGGTCTGGTGAAGTCTTCTGTGGATGCTAATGACACATCCAAGAGCATTCCTGATCTGTTGGATATTTCTGATGGATATTTTTTTTATGGTGAGGATACTTTGTTCATCAAATTTACAGGCAATGTATTACTTGGCCTAACAGGCTATTTGCCATTGCAGAGCTCATCAGTGCATTATCAAATATTTCCTCCAATTCCGGATCAATGAATTCTCCTCACCTGTATCTCTGTCCCTTGAATCACTTTTCCTGATTCTCTGTCCCCTGTATGTCTTGCTCCCTAAATATTTCACAGAGAAAGCTGGACCTATCCTATGGTCTTCATAATGTACGGCATTCCTCTTGGCATAGTCTCTGTTTAACTGCTGCTAGCACGCTCCCCATCCCTCTCATTTTCTCTGCCTCTCTACCTCTCGTAATGCATAGCCAGCAGAAAGCAGGCTAGATCTCGCTCCTATTCTTTGGCTTTACTGACACAAAGGAGGGAGAAGGTAGAATAAAAATCAGTGTGGGGGAGGAGAGTAAAAAGAGGGACATGAGGAGAGAATGAAAAAAATAAGGACAGGGTGTAATAAGTGAGAGGGGAGCAAGGAAAGGCAAGGAAGGGTTGTACAGGGCAATACAGTAAATTCATCATTATAATAAATAGCCTACACTTAGCAAAATACAGGTGCAAGTTGCAAGTAAGGTTATTGGGAACAATGCCATGCAAAAACATGGCAAAATTCCAAACCTGGAATGTTGTGACCATCAATGATCAGAATTGAATAGATCTGCTGTAAGGTTATAAGCCTTATCTGCATACTTCTTTAGTGAAGTTTTTAGTTACAACGGTCACCCATGACTGTT
Source organism: Esox niger (assembly GCA_016801105.1). Classification (NCBI taxonomy): domain Eukaryota; kingdom Metazoa; phylum Chordata; class Actinopteri; order Esociformes; family Esocidae; genus Esox; species Esox niger. The sequence continues at coordinate 14,435 of JACXGJ010001212.1, forward strand.
TGCTCGTGACAGAGACATGTGGTTCCATTAATTACTCGTGTTTGCAAAGCAAGAGTCCTCAGTCATTATTTCAAATAGCTTCTTCAACCTATTCTTTTTTTCTCATTTAGCCTGCTTCCCCCCCTTCATTACAGCTAGTGATGGGCAACTTATATTAACTGAACCAGTGTTTGAATCCTGCTAAGTGCAGCACTGTCCAGTTTTGGGTAAGTTATCGAATGTGGTTGCCTTGCTTTCTTACACCCAAATAACTCCTTTTGGATGCTTGGGCACTGTGATCTCAGTCGAGGTAGAAGGCAGGAGAGTGTGTTCCTTTCAACATCCACCATCCACACAACAACAAACAGATTTCATAGTGCAGTAAGTACACCCCTAGCTTCAATAACTGGTGTCGCCCTCTTTAGCTGAAATAACCGAATGTAGCATTTTTCACAGTACTGCTTGAAGTGAAGTTTGTGGGCTTTCTTGTATGCACTTTCTGCTTAAAGGTTTTTGATAGGATTGAGATCTGGGCTTTGACTCTGCCATTACATAACCCTCTATATCTTTATTTGAGACATTCTGTTCTAGCTTTGCTTGTGTGTTTTGAATATCTGTTCAGTTGCAAGATCCATGTTTGGTTCAGCTTCAGCTTTTTGACGAATGACCTCACAATCGCTTCAAATTACATAAAAAAATGAATGTAGTTGGAATTAAGCTCTGATTCTCCATGCTCTTTCTTTTTTCAAGACCGCATATTGAAATCGACTGTCTCAGGTTTGCTGGGATTTGGTGGTATGAAGCCATCACCAAGTTATTTCACAACAGTAGTGAGTAAAGGTTTTGTGTTTGGTGTTTATTCTGTATTGGCAACATTTCCCTTAATATGAGTGGCGCAATGGGTAGTTGTACACCTTGATATAATTAATTTGATTTTTATACCATATTTTTCTAGCCTTTCCAGTTAAAATTGCATTTAAAATATTGTTTATCCCTTGTGATGTTTAGAATGATGAAGACAAGTGTCATAGGATAAACTATTCCTTGAACAACAATGAATAGTGTGGTTTCTTAAACACAAACCAATTTCTTGCCACAGCCTGTACCTGATACTACCTGCTCGGCCACCACTAAAATAGCAAATACTGAAAATCATACTACCCATGAGTACAATAATAATGTAATATAAGTATCTGTGGGAGCCAGCATTTTGCAGCATGACTTGAAAAAGCACATGATCAAACAAAGCTTTGGAAGTCAATAACAACATTTTGTCACTAAAATGAATATCATCAGTGTGGAATTATTAGTGCTTTGAATTTCAAATGAAATTCTATCATAAATTCGGTTTAAGTAGATTATTATAATATTTCAAATATTTAAATTAAATAATATGCTTTAAGAACTTCAATTTAGTGGGATTTCCATTCACTGTAGATATTTTTTTTTTTACACAAATAGGTTACTCAAGTAGCTTCACAACAAGTTCTAAAATAATACAGAACATCATAATTGACCTCTAATTCTCTGCTATTCAAACTGGAAATAAGAAAAAAAATGCTTTTACCACGCATTGCCAGGCCATTTTTTTACCTGGATGTTTACAAGAATGTGGCAAAGACTGTAACAGTGGAGTGAACAAAAAGGAACCTTGTATTGTATAGTGAAAAGCAGAAACTAACCTATAATCAAAAACTTTTGAGGATTTTGGGATTATACATCCATCATAGTATTTTAATATAAATTTGATCCTAAAATAAAACTATTTTATATTATTATTTTAAACGCTGCCAATATATGCAGCACCCCTTCATAAATAAATTCCTTTACACTTCCTAAAAATGCGATCATTAAATAGCTATAAAAAATATGAACATATTATCATTGGGTACATAACCCAGTAAGTTCCCAAACCAGCAGGTATCTGAACAAAAAATGTAAGAAAACAAAACTTACTCATGAGTTCTAGTCCCTCACACCAAACTACCCCCCTCTTCGGATGAAATCCTATAACTAAACTGATAACCTGACCCCTCAAACCCACTGCCTACTTCCTTCTCCAGGCCATCTTTGGAGACCTCCCAGTCCTTACTTTTTTTTACTTTGCTTTTCACACATACATATAAACATGGGATTAATATGTATCTGACAAAGCAGGAGGTCAAATACCCATATGGAGAAGATGGTGGTTTAGTTCTTCACTCCATCTGACAGCAAATTCGTTAAGTATGTAACTCTGACCAACTGAGTACACAATGGCACAACAACCAAGGAAAAGACATAGTGATCGCGTAGACTCTACATTGAATATAAACTATGGAAGATTTACCCAGCTATGGTTGACGCGCATTACATAACAACAAGAATACTTTGAGCTTCAACTAGGTTGGCTAGAAGTGATTTGTGCTGTCTGTGTTGTCTTCTAATTTGGCAGCTAACAATCTGGATGAGATCAAAATTGATGCTAAGCTTGAAATTAATGATGGAGTCATTGCTAAAAACAAGTCAGGGTTACAAGAATTGGAGGCAAAGCTGCCAAGTGGACTAAGGAAGTTGATATTGGAAAGAGGGCGTTAATGTTATTCAGTTTGTGATACAGTCAAATCCTTAATGGTTTTCAACATTGTAAAACAGACAGTAAATGAAATTCCACCAAATCTTCTGCAACGGCAGCAACAATAAAAGTGATATTCAACTCAGATTTTCAACCTTCTGCACATTACCAATGGTCAATATATTCTACAAGTTGCATGAAAGGAGCCCCTGTTCATCAATGGAAATGGAGTGACATTCTTCCACAATTTCAGCACCTGTACGTTCAAACAGCATAAGAGCTTCACCCAGACTTTAGGCTTTGCGCGCAATCAAGGTATATAAGCCTTCCTTATGGACCCGGTCTCCCTCAGGATTATCCACGATTCATTGTGGCATGAGTTTCCTACATCTGAGGGTACCTAAACTGGTTGACAGCTATGCATATTTGAAAACTGTTTGTTGTAACGCCATGGACTTTGCCTTTCGCTCTAATATGTTTTTTTGTTGTTAACCTCTCAGTGTGTACTTACACTATTTTGGAATCAGATGTTCAAGTCTACACTACCATAGTCACCTGGTAAAGTACCTACACATATTTGCTATCTCTACTTAGCTAGCTGTTGTTCGATATAGAAGTAGGGTTCTGTAACATATGCTATGTTGACAGCAATCTGATGTCATACAAGCTAGTAAAGTGTCAAGTATTTTTATTTGTATTGTGTTTTGTTTACCTGTGTTTTTCATTTGTAATGTCATTTTATGACTTAGTAACTAGTTACCATGGTTGGACAGTACTTTTTGCGAGATAGTGTTAGGGTTTCTCTTTTTTCTGTACTGGACTGTTCAATCCCTTTACATGGTGAATCATTTTTTGAATTAGATTGGGTTATTAGCTGTTGTGCTAAGTTTTAGGATGTTTTTTAGGTTTAGGGTGTGGGAAGGTTTATATCTCTTTGATGTAGCCATAATGTATATCAGATTTTTTTCTGGTCTTGCTTGTAACTATGTAAGCAATACTCGGAAGCAAGGACTGATTTAAATCTATGACGTATTGACAACTACACTTCTGGATTTAAAAGACTACCGTTATAGTTTAGAACTGGAAAATGACAGAACTTAAACAAGCCACACAAGAAATTCAGAGGAAAGTTTTGTGATGTTTCGGGACACTTACTCTTGCATATAATACCATATAATATCACAGAATGTTCTTTCTCTACAGACGGCAATATCGCGGTTATTTATCTATGTTAAAAAAGGAAAGAACCCAACTGAATGCGGTAATTATAGACTATTATCATTGCTCAATAATGACATTAAGCTTCATGCCAAGGTGCTCTCGCTGTGTATTCAAACCCATATGTCTACTTTTGTCTATTGTTCAGACTGGTTTTATTACGAATTGACAGACCTCTGTTTATGTTAGAGAATTGCTCCGTGGTATAAATGCTGGTCTTTATTAAAAGCAAAGGTATCCAACCACTTTGAACAGCCATACCTTTGGTCTGTTTTTAAGTCAATGGACTTTGGTGTTGCGTTCTTTTCAATGACAGAGGTAACGTAATGCTAATGCTGCGTTCATTTCAATGATAAAGGTAACTTAATGCTAATGCTGTGTTCATTTCTATGTTATACGTAACTTAATACTAATGCTGTATTCATTTCAATGATACTTAATGCTAATCCAACAGTTATGGTCTTGACAGGCAAGAATGTCTCTATTTCTTGTGTCTTGAGGAAGTTAACACGGTGGACGCTGTTCTTTTTTCCTCTAGCTATCCAATAATAGTTAATACTCATAACCATCTCCCTATCTGCCGATGACGTGTTACTATTTGTTCAGAATGTATCTAAATCGATCTTTTACATGTCTTCAGCATTTAATTATTTTAATAATTTTTTAGGCTTTAAGATAAACTGCCTGATATACACAATCTGTATTTCAGGCATCAATAATGCATGTGGCTTACATTTTTCACACACACCCAATAACCTTAAAAAAAAGCCACAGCAGACCACAACCAATATTATTTTTGCCAGACTGGATTTAAACCGAGTTTTTGGCAAAACCCAGAGTTCTCTTCTTGTTAACGACAAACATCCCTAAGGAGAGACAGCTCCATTTCACAGGTACAAACCCAGTCCCCAACCCAAGGTCAGATCTCCAACCCCAGTTCCCATTTCTAGATCAGATCTCCAAGCCCAGTCCCCATCCCTAAATCAGATCTCCAAGCCCAGTTCCCATCCCTAGATCAGATCTCCCAGCCCAGTCCCCATCCCTAAATCAGATCTCCCAGCCCAGTCCACATCCCTAAATCAGATCTCCAAGCCCAGTCCCCATCCCTAGATGAGATCTCCATGCTAGGGTTCTGGCCCTTCTGCTGAACAAGTACTGAGCGAGTAGAGGCAAAGGGTTGGGGCAGGAAAGCTTCCAAAGGACACAGTTCTCCAATCACAGCAGGATGCAGAGTCATCTTTTTCTCCCTGGTCTCTCATGTAACAAGAGAGGGAGAGGAGGAGGGAGAAGTAGATGATGATTAAGTGATGTTCACATAAGGGTTTCTGTAACACTGTGTGAGGCTACCATGCATGAGACACAAAGAAACCCTGCTACTCAACCTTGTGGGCATACATTCATCACATACAGAGCAGTCATCTGCCTTATGCGATATTTTAATATACTCTGTCTGGTACCTGGCCTGAGAGGTTATCTTGATAGCACTGAATTCATTTCAATATTAATAGCACAATAGAGGAATATGGATTCATTATAGGTTAGCAGGAGATATTTTGTAAATCAAGCAAGATTTGTACAAATGTCCGATAGTTCAAAAAGCATATGTCCTTTTTCCGTTACCTTTTCTCAGTATGTCCACATCTGAGCAAAAGGAAAACAGTAGTTACGGTGATGCTGGCAAGAGCAATATCCCTCGTTATAAGTGTTTGTTGCAATTCTTCTTGTCTAATTAGTTTAATGAAGTTTAGGGTATTTGCACAAGAAGCGGAAAATGATGTATTTTAATTGCAGGACTGGCACTATCAGTTAATAAGAATGGGAAAGTCATGTTTACTTTATAGGCAGCCAGACTGACTTGTATCAAAGTCGTGGTTGACTAACTGCAATGTACAGTACTGTGCAATATTCTTAGGCACCTGAAAGTTGAACTAAAGTCATTATTTGGATAGTAAGGGTTCATTTGTAATATAATATTAATGTATTTATTAAATTACATATAATTAAACAAGAACAAAACAAAACAAGCGTTTTTCTGGATTTCTTTTGTTATTCTGTCTCTCCCTGTTCAAATAAACCTACCATTAAAATTAGAGACTGATCATTTTTGTCAGTGGGCAAACCTTCAAAATCTGCAGGGGACCAAATCATTTAATATGCTACACCACATTAAAAAGCTTTGTTTCCTAGCATCTGCTTAATAATTGTGACAGCATGTAAGGTACCATTTGTGTGTCATTTCTGTCTAAACGTTGTGTCCTACTGAACACTTTCCTGGTCTTTCCAAAGTTGTATCAAATGACAGCTCACCAATGTATGGTGCAAACTACAAGACATAATCTCTGACTATTTTAATATAATTTGGTTACATTAATTAGAACATAATCCAGTACAATATTACTTCTGTGTAGAATTAACTGGGATGTTCTTATAAAAAGGTCAGAAAAACACTGTTTTGCCTTTTGCTGGAAGATAGAAACTTGAGCAGAATCAGAGTCATGAAGGGGATCTTTCAACGAAATGGCAATAATTTCATGTATGGACAAGCAAGATGGCCATCTGAGCTTTCAGATATAGCCCCAATAAGTCATTCATTCATCATGTTAATTTTAAACAATGCTATATCATATGAAACCTCTCAGTGGTACAGTATGTTGTTGAGGCATACTGCATATAACATATTTAATCAATTACTTTGGGATAAGCTATTTATCAACAGAACCCTTAAATTACATGTCATTCATCTCCTAGTGCTGGAGTGGCATATAGTTGAGTATTTTTCGAACATCTGGGAGTAATCTTGTCCATGTGCCGGCACAGTGAAAGATCTGTTGTTCTGTCTTTAAGCAATTAACTTGAATGGCTCCTGTAAGTTGACAAGGTGCGTCTGCTAAATGTCTAAAATGCCATAACATTGTACAATAATTTAGAGACCCTAAAGATAAATATTGAGCTTGATAAATGAATAATTTAATTGCAACTCTACAAAAACACCATAGATTTCTTTTTACCAGATTGAATTAACTCAGGGGCTTTTAAAACAGGTTCCCAAGGATACACGTGAAGCTAGCCGGGAGTCCGTAGAAACAGGCTCTGGCTGATTATGTACATTTATACCTCAGTGGCTATGTAGAGAACATCTACACAATAATACAAAAGTCAGCATCAGTATTTAAAATAGTATTATTTGGATAGTAATATAGGAAACAACAAAAAATAGCAATTACAATCATGTCCAACTCTGTGATTGTATTTCTCAAATCTGTGTTTATCGATTGCTATGGCAATGCAATACATAATAATAAAAGCTGGCCAGATTTGCCAACTTCAACAGAAATTTCCAAACCATAGAGAATGCATTCAAAACCCACCTAAAAGGCTTTAAAAAGGAGCAGTTGTTTGCCTGGAGGTAATGGCAAAATGCAAAAACATGGGGGAAGAAAAGTACATTAATCTGTCACTTTTATGAGTACGTTAAGGAACTTTAATATATACATTGAATGACTTAATAGACAAATGGCAGTATTTTTACCAATATGCCAATTCCAACTACTGGCTGATTTGGCAACCTGGACTGAAATTAATTGTTTAAAAAGTATCATGATAGTGCATTATCTCCAGTTGCAAGAAAATAATTATGATATGTTTGTATACAATTTTTGATTTCACAGACTGACCACTTAGAAGTTGTGTCTTGGAGTGAAGAAAGAAGTTGATTTAACCACAAATGGCTTTCAAAACACTGAAACTTCATGTGTCTAGGGTGACAATATTCTGGGCCATATAAATACGATTCTCATAATCCTGTCTTTGTTTATTTTCCTATAAACTGTAGTCTTACATTTTATGTATATAATTATCAGAAGATAATTCACTCACTACTTGTTAGAATCTGTCATATCATGTTACATTCTACTGTACAATTCTACTCTCGCCATCTCAATAATTTACCTACCCTTGGGCTGCTTCATCCTTGCTACTGCATGGCAGTGACTACAGTAGGATTCCAGTTACTGTGACAAGACTATGGTTTTCACATTTGTCTTAGTGGAGCTTCTTCTCACCAGGCCTATTTTTCCCTGGTCTTCCCTGGTTCCACTGTCTGCTGCTGACACCAGATTGAGAGATTCTTTCCTCTGCTTCAGTTGAACGATTCCCGGGCGATTCCTATTTCCCTTCTGGGACTGATCCTGAGATACAGTTGTGCTTAAAAGTTTGCACACCCTTGGAGAATTGGTAGTATAGGTACTATTTGTAAAGAAAACATGATTGAGCTGGCAAAAAAACAAATGTTATTTCTTATTCGATTCACATTCAACTGCAGATCATAACAGAATTACACAAGCATAACACAAAACATGGCAACAAAGAAATAAATTGACAAAAGTCTGCATACCCTTAGTTCTTTATACTGTGTATTGCTTCCTTTACCATCAATGACAGGGTGCAGTCTTTAGTAATAGTTGTCTATGAGGCCCCTAATTCTTCCAGGTGGTTTAGCTGCCCATTCATCTTGGCAAAATGCATCCAGGTCATAAAAAGTCTTTAGTTGTCTTGCATGAACCGCACGTTTGAGATCTCCCCAGAGAGGCTCAATAATATTAAGGTCAGGAGACTGACAGCCACTCCAGAACATTCACCTTTTTTTGCTGTAACCACTGGATGGTCATCTTGGCCTTGTGCTTATGGTCATTGTCATGCTGGAAAGTCTAAGAGCGTCCCTGTATTTCTCCTGAGGTTACCCGTGGGTTTTTCTTTGTATCCCGAACAATTCTTCTGGCAGTTTTGGCTGAAATCTTTCTTGATCCATCTGATCTGGATTGGTATCAAGAGATCCCCAAATGTTCCACCTCGTAATAAGTGATTGAACAGTACTGACGGGCCTTTGCAAGGCTTTGGATATATTTTAATATCCTTTTCCATCTTTATAAAGTTCCATTACCTTATTACGCAGGTCTTTTGACAGTTCTTTTCTGCTCCCTATTTTCACCTGTGTGTATCATCTTGTGTCTCTGTAACAAGGATAAACATTCAAGGGTATATAAACTTTTGATCAGGGCCATTATGGTAAATTCTGTTATGATTTTGATTTAAAAAGGAGCCAAAAAAGTATGTGACAATAAATGGCTTCATATGATCACTATCCTTAAATAAAATACTTTTTTTTGCATGATCAGTCATATTTTCAAAATCAATGCCAACATTTCAAAATGTCTGCTAGGGTATGGAAACTTATGAGCACAACTGCATCTGGAGTTTTGTAAGGATTCTCCTTGGCTGTCTAACAAATCTGACTACCCTACTAAACTGTTACTGTTGCTACAGACATCCCCTGTTTGTGTCCATGTTCTCACCTTGTGTTTAAAATATATTGCTTCTTATTTCTCAGAGATGTAAAAATACTTAAAGAAAAATATAAAACAGACATTTTTTTCTTGCATTAGTTTTCAATTCACACGTGAATATTTGGTAGATCCACTGTTTGCTGCTATATCTTCTTTTGGAGGTAAATATTTTCCATCTTTGCACACCATTTGAGTGATTTTGGCCCATTCTTCTTGGCATATTAGGTCCAAGTTGTTCAGGTTTGTTGGATGCCACTTTTTTGCCAACAGTGGACCGCAATTGTCAAGACAAGACCAAGACTGGGACAGTCAAGTCTGAGTGAAAACTGAGACCAGAAACAAGTCCAATTTAAGTCTGATTATGAATCAGTTCAACAACATCAAATATAACATAACATTTGGTCTGTCACTCCCTTGCACAAGTTCTCACTAGACACAGTCTATGGATCGGCTATAACATAGCCATTACAGATTCCACCAAGCGACGTCTGAGCATAACTTCAATGCATTTCTGTATTTTTAACAGTGTCTGTTGGCAGTACCTGCCCCTTCTCACCATTCTATCACCTCAGCAACAAGCTGGCAGTCACTCATTTAACTAAGTCACTATGACATAGTTTTGCTAGATTAGGATAGTTGTGGGATGAGAGTCCTCACTGTTTGAGTCACGACTGGACTTGAGACTTGTACTACAACACTGGTGGATACCAAAAGATTGTTATAATTTTAACCGTTTTCTAGAAGCAATTATGTATTATTTGAATGAAGTGGAATGACTGTATATATTCTGATGATGCTCTTCATTTGTTTCTTTTTGCCTTTAGTTTCATCTTCAGAAAATTTAAGATTTCATTTCTATTTGGAAATTGTCTTAATCATTCAAGAACATTTTGGCCCTGAAAAACTCTCCAATGTCTATGGCAGCATGTATTGGTTCTTTGTGTGTGGCTGCATACAATTAATTTGGAAATATTGGCTTGCACTTCAGCGGACAAGTTGTTTCTGTACACTACAGAATTCATTCTGCTGCAGCTGTCAGCAGTTACATCATCAATTTAGACAAGTGAGCCACACCCAAGGAAGGATCTTACCTATATATAGGTAAGAGTGGTCTAAAGTCATTTTCCTAATGGCAATTAGCCAACGCTCTCATACAAAATGACTTACACGAGCTGTTAGGGTAAAAAAAATCACCTTGTCTATTACGTATGGTAATTCAATACAGATTTATGTTGCTAAGCATATATTAAAAACATTATTTGTTAAAGAGATTTCTTTTTTATGTTTGGCTTTATTTAATTTATTGTGATAGCCCCTCCTTTATTAGCATTGCACCACAACACAGAGCTGCAGAAACAGGCTCTTGGGTGGCAACTGAGTTGCCACCCAATGAAGAAGCACATCTGCATCCAATCAAGCCTCGTTAGGCGGACGTTAAAGAGCCCATGTTGCCTCACCTTCCCCAGTGGTTTTTTGACACTTATTCCGCATTTCCTTCTATTTTCTGTCCAGGGCTGGAATCGCTAAACATGTGTCTGTTCCCTGTGTCTTTGATGTTACAACAGGAAAGTGGTAAAAGGTTGTACAGATTCAAACACATGCTGCAACGACAGAACAAGTGGACTGGAAGTAGCAGTGTGCACCCTTGAAACACCCAAGTCTATGCTAGACAACTTTTAAGCCGAGAAAGTGCATCCCAGTTATGTCGCTATTTTAGAGACGTAGTTGTGAAGCACAATGCATCTAATGATATTGCATGAATGAGTTATATTTCAGATTTGTCAAGATAACTGCCTTGGTAAGAGTTACGGTGATCAATTACACCATCAACTGCTTCCCACACTCTCTCTCCTCTCTCTTCATACACAGATCAAGAGCACCTTGTCTGATATGTTTCGATACGTTGTTTAACTGACTGTGGGCTTGTGATACATGTATGTCCTAAAATATATTTTTGGGAAAATCCCTGCATGAAATCAATTTAATATGAATTATTAACACATCCATCTTAGTCTCATTTCAACTTAGTTTCAAATAATTGCCTTGTATTAAATCTCCAGACATTGCATTTTTTTATATTAGCTAGATTTTGTTATATTCTTAAGTAAACAAGGATACTATCCAAAATAGTGCCACCTTGGCTATTCAGTCAAGTGAAATGAAAGCCGGTTCAGACAGGTATCCCGAGTGGTCATTGGTCAGCAACATGTCAGCTGACTCCTGGGACTGCTTCTATCACAATATCAGATTTCTTACTGGCAATTTCATCGTCAGGTTACCCACTCTGATGTGTGCTGGTTTTACTAACATTCGAATGCCAACGCACACCCCACCCCGGCCTCCACCCAGTGGTGGATTTAGTGATTTGGGGGCCCTAGGCAGAGACTGGTTGAGGCCCAAACACAATCTATTTTTTACCTTATCAAAGCCATACTGGCAACATTTTTAATCAACTCTCTTTCTTTATTATTGAATGGAACTGCCACTTCCAAAGACACTTGCATTGCTTCCCCTTTCAGTTGAGTAATGAATTAGTTTAGAAATAATTATCAGAAGGGTCCATACTGTCTTATAAGCTACAACTACACTTGAACAAAGCACTTAGCCACTTTGTTCAAGTGTACAGTTTCTTAATCATGATCAAGTGCATTCATATACCTCCCTTTTCTCACTATGCTGCACTTATCTGCCAGCTGGGAGGGTCACATACACCTGGATCAGACATTTTATTCTGTGTCACTACACAGCCGCCAAGCTACTACTGTTATGGACGCTCACGCTATCCTCCATCCTTCTTTATTTTCTGCCCCTCTCAAATATGAGTGTTTCATATTTTCAAAATGTTGCTGTCCATCTCGTGTAGTGTAGCAGGCTCAAGCTAACCGAGTTAGCTACCTAACGTGTTTTGGCCTGCAGCGGTGAGAAACAATATGGGACAGACCATTTGCTTAAGAGAGGGGTGCTCGGTCTGACACAAATAATGTATTAGACGGCATGATTTAATTGAGTATCATTTTGAGTAACACGATCAGACTTTAAGACAAAAGAATATGTAAAATGTTATTTCAGTGTGAATTTTCACACTTCTGGGGCCATAGGCGGCTGCCTACCTAATGGTCCAACTGTTTGGTTCTGTGTTTCCTTGCCTATGGGGATTGCTATTAATGAAATGATGATGTTGATTGCAGCCGATTTTGCCTAGTTCCAGACAGAAAAATCAAGCTTAGTCGATATTGACTGTGCTAGATTTTTTTACTCCAGGACTAGGCCAAATCTGTGTCTGCCAAACAAATTCTAGGTTCCGGTTTTGCAGAAACAGATTAAACCTAGTCTAGGAATAAAGTATCTAGTTCAATTCAAAACTCCATTGAGCTTGTTTTTTAGTCCTAGACTAGGCTTAATCTGTGTATGTGAAACTGGCGCTAGGTGTTTATGTTACATATGTCCATTTGTGTGATTACTAAGCGCTAAATCAGAGCTGTATTTGGGAGGCAAGGATGGATCCTAAAAGGCCCTCTGAAATACTCTGTAGTCAATCAGAATGGTTTGAACTTTACACCATCAACACAATATAAATAAAAAGCTTTGATATTGTGTTATTTGATGCTCACAAGCAGGACAACAGTCTTTAGAAGGTAAGAAGTTCTACAATAGAAGATCATAGGAAATCCCTTATAGTGTCTGTAATGCCATGTTAAGATCACAGTTATAGTCACAACTCAAAATGTCACAACTTAAACAGCTGTTAGAGATCAGTTCTAAATACATTTCAGACAGACTTCACCATTTCTGCACTTCTTACAAGGCTAATGTTTGGTGGACCACATTTTATTTTACATAAATGTAACTGTTTTCTGTACGTCAAATCGTTGTGTAATTTACTTGCACTGGCAGTCCTGAAAATAAATTGGTAAAACACTGGAGTGTGAGACTCAATATGAGGGAGTAAGCAAATACATTAAATTGTGAACAAATCTAAGGTCTCTGGGACTCTATACAATTGATCAGGTTAAAATGAAATTTGAAGCAATGTCTTACCAAGATCCTCATTTACACTAGTGCTGTAAATATAGAGCCTAGGGGCTGATTTGGAATTCTGGGTTGAATCAACCGATTCAAACACAGAGCACCACCTCATCCTGCTGCTGTTCTGCAGCAGACTGGTTGAAGAAAATATGGATTGTAGTCAATAGGACAAACATAAAAAGAGGCTTCTTATGCAATATTAGCTGACACCTACCAATTTCTTTCTGTTTCAAATCATTTTCTCTCTACTGAACACGACCAGGTGGGTTGTCTTCACAGATTAAACAGCAGCAGAGAACTGGAATGTCAGCATTTAGACTAGGCCTCTCTATGTACCATGCAAACAATTACATGCTGTACTGTATCAAGCTATTCATAAAGACTTGCAAATTAATCAAAGGAGACCATGGATCTTATGCTGGCAGTAACACACAGGTTTGATATATTCCCCACTAGGTGTAAAGGTGTATACTATTATTAATAAAAAACTCATTCAAGAAACACTTTGTGAAAAAGAATCCAATGTTATTATATAGCTTGGGCAGATGATAGGGCAATGAAACATGAAATACCAATGGTTTACTGCGCTAGTCATGCAGAAAACAATACCCATATGCTTTCACAATCTTTAACCTTGAACTTGAAATTCAGGATGTCCTTAACAGAACAATATGACAATTAATATAGTTCACTCATGGCTGAGTAATCAAAGACGAGTAATAACCCCGGCCCCAGCCCCGAACACACACACATACACCCACCCACGCACGCACACACACACAGAATCATAAAGTCATACTACCCTCTCCCCCCCTCTACTCACCTGCTCTATCTTGGCCAGCCATTCTTTGTTGCGGGCCAGCTCGGCCATGAAGGCCTGATGCTTCAGCCACTTCCTATGAAGCTTCTGGGCCTCATCCCGCGCCGTGTCTCGTCCCGCACCCATAAGCATCTTTTCCTTTACCTGCTGTCCCCAATCACTCAGCTAGGGGAGACAAAAATAGACACCATCAGGGGGCCTCTTCCTCTCTTCACCCCTCCTTTCCCACAGGACGTCCTGTTTGTCTGCCTGGCTCCTCTACGCCAGAGCCACCCGCTCTGCTCTGCAGGGTCCCAGGTACCTGCACTGTCACAACCCACCCCAACCCACACCAGACGCCCTTTCTGGAAAAAAAAATCAAGATAAGCACCTCAACAGCAGCAGCGGCAGTAATGGTAGCTCAAGCCTTTCCGCTGGCTCGCCCCTGGGTCCTCATGCCCTACTGCTTCACGGCTCCTGCAGTCCTTCCTGGTGCTGCAGTGCCTGTTAGCCTGACTCAGAGAAGGCAAAAACAACCAACCAAATACAGGAAACGGGCCAATGGTCCAAGATCACCGACAAAGAACGTCACAAACATCCAACACTCCTTTTTTATGTTTTTGAGGGAGGATTTTTTTTGTATCCTTGTCTCCGGAGCTACGCTAGTATTCGGTTGTTAGAATTCGGAGGTGATGATGTTCTGGCATAGCCTGACTCCTTCAGACAGGGCAGACCTGAGCGCTGGCGATCCCGGACGTCCGTAGTGCTGCCTAATGATGCCGTGTGGTCTGGAGGAGGCGGAGGTGGAGTGGGAGGAGCAGAGTGAAAGGGACGGATGCAGAGGCGGCCAGATAACATAAGCTGTCCGCTCTTGAAATGCACCGTTGCCACTGCTGCAGAGCAAAGATGTAGCTACCAGACGCACGGGGGTTGGGCTGTGTAAGACACTGCTACACTACATCCTCTTCCCAGTTCCCCATCTTCATTCCTCATGTCCCCACACAGATCAGACGCGGCTGGTGCATGCTGCTGCAGTCCCTGCCTCTCAGCGCCACTCCACTGTGAGAGAACGTGTGTGTGTGTGTGTGTGTGTGGGTGTGTGGGTGTGTGTGGGTGTGTGGGTGTGTGTGGGTGTGTGTGCGCGCGCGTGTGTGTATACATTCCCAACCAGCACTGCAGTGCCGGGAATGAGGGAGAGGGAGGAAAGGAGGGGGAGGGAGGGGTAGTGAGTGAGTGAGGAGAAAGAGAGAGCAAGGAGAATGGGAAAGAGACGGTGAGAGAGATACGGAGGGAGAGGAAGAGAGGAAAGGGATAGAGATACAGAGCTATTGGGAAAAAGGGAGTAAGAGAGGGGTGAGAAAACGAGAGAGCCTGCGTCATCCTTCAGTGTCTCCAGGGACATTTCTCTGCACTAGAAATGACTGCACTCAAAGCAGACCAGAACAGGAGGTTTAGCAGGGAAGGGAGGTGTTGTCATTTGGAAACAGCTGAATGAGAGGAGAGGAGGATGCAGGAACACATGGCCCATAGTGCAGCTGACTGATTCGGATCACTGTTCGCTCTCACCCATTTAAAGGGACCAGTGCATTTGGCTCACCAGCAGCAAACTAGCTCTTTGGGTAGCTATACTACAGGTAAACTCTTTCAGTGTGTAGACGTAGAGGTTTTTGCAACACAGACAACACAGACATAAATATTTACTCGTAATTCCACATGAATCGCACGCAGCCGCATTTTCAGTTTGTCATATAAATGAACTTGGTATGAGCTAATATACCCAAATATGACGCTGTGTAATGATCAATGTGACAGACTACATACAAAGTATTAAGTAGAACATACAAAGTATTAAGAAGAAAAAACAATACATTTAACACTTTAACCTGGATACTGTAGGACAGAGGCGGGCAAACTCCAGGGCATCTCCATAAAGCCCGTGAGGCGGCTCCATCCGGCCCGCGAGGCGGCTCCATCCGGCCCGCGAGGCTGCTCCATCGGATCCAGGAGGCGGCTCCATCTGGTTTGGAGTAAATAATAAAATTGTTTTGAGGGGATGAAAAAAATAACTCACCAGCCCATTCTTATATATCTGAATCTGGATATAAATTATTTAGACATTATCATGGACCTATATAATGGACCTACAATATAAATGTTTTAATTACTGCCCATTCCTGGCTCGCAAATCATTTATTATTAACAAATTACAAAATAAATGTGGTCCTCCATTTATTTTTAAACTCCTGATGTCCCTAGCTGAAAGGTTTGCCCTCCAACACTTTAGGGTAAAATGTTGCCATATAATGTACAGCGCATATGAATTAGCATGCAGTCTATAGAATATGTTGTAGCTGTAACGTAACAAGGTACAAGAGTCTGATGTGGTGAATACATAGCTAACCTTACTGCTTTGTAAGCAAGTTTGTAATTGCAGACTGCGTTTACAGTGTCAGGTGCCATATAGTAATGATTTATGACTGTTTACCATTCCTTCCCAGGATACATTACATATCTACTCTGCACATCATGACCATAAAAATATTATGAAAACGTTATTAATGTTTGAAATTGATAAAGTGTATCCCATATCATTGGGCATATTCAGAACGTAGAATGAGCTGGGTGGAACACCAGGCAAAATCGATATGTGATTGCATTATCTTATTCATACAGAACCTGGTCATTAACAAAACATTTAGTATTTTTTACAGGGAAAACTTAGCTTCATATTAAAGCCACAATTAATGTACATATGGTACCTTATCTTAATTCAAGGCATACAATAACAGTATGTTCTATATAATCAGCTCTGTGGTGTTTGACACTTCTCTGTTAGCCCAATACCAAATCACACCCCACCTGGGTCCCAGCACGTGCACAGAAATTATCCACCAATCACAATCCTAGAAAGCCTTACACAAGTTGTAAACACACTTATGAAGTGAAATTGGTAACAAGCGTTTTACAAAAATGTAAAGTGTGGAAAACAGCTCCGCCTTTTGTGAGGATGAAACCATCCCCAAAATGGCCTGTGAAATGTTTTCAGTTAAATGGAGGTGATTGGGGTTTGAGAGGTCGGTTAGATATTCAGCAAACCAAGGTCCTGTGCAAAGTTAGCCAAAAGACAAATGCTTTAAAAAGCAGCAACCCAACCAGTCTCTTCCTTTACATGAAACAGAAACCCACTGTAGAATGGGTGGAATGTGTGAAACAATGCAATGCTGATTCTTATAGTCGTGTGACTCCCAGGACATCCTCCCATATGTCAAGAAAGGTTTGAGGCGGAAGGCGAATACAAAATGTATATACAAAATATATCGTCCCAATCTATACAGCAGAAAAGCCCTGCTTTAAAAAGCTGCAAAACACATTTGGTCCAAAATACTACCTGCCAAGCCGTAACCATTTTAAGCTCTGCCACCATATAAATTGCTGCCCGCAGATCTGGCCGATGTTTTGCTGTTCCACCACAGCCAGTCAGAGCCATGCCTGAGTTTGACAGGCCACAACATAGATGACATCTGTAATTTCCTGAATGTAATGCCGCCAGATGTCTTGCTTTCCAGATGACCGTACGGGTGAAGCAACAGCCCAAGGTCTCAAAGGGTACCAGGCATTGTGGAAACAGTGTGACGTCAGACAGGTGTGTGTGACAACTGACAGCAGGAGTGACATGATAAATAACCTTGAACGAGTGGACGCCTGCAGTTCTTAGGGGACAGGCATCTCTTTTTCATCTCCTCTGGATGATTAAAGTGGATCCCAAAAAAAATATGTTGAGACTAGCTGTAGGTTAATATGTGTTAGTAGTTGTTTAATTCAGCCAATCCAGTAGTAAATACTGTAAGTACAGGAATGTTAAGAATAACAACAAATGGACTAAATGAAAACAATTCCAATTGAAATGCTTAAATATAGTATATGTTAAAAGTTCTCAAACATTCATAAACAACAGAATAGGTACGCAAGAAGGTGGTGAGCACCTTTTCCTTCACCTGGAAGAGGATGAGAGACAATGTGTTGTTACAGTTCAGTCTACCCACTCACCAGTTCATCACAGAGTGCCCATCCAGGTGTGTTTCAAGACAGAAGACGGTTGAGCAAATCCTGGAGCCGGAGGCCATAGCCCGAGTACTGGGCTCAGAAAAGAAAAGCAGGCACTTGAATCCCTGCTAGCAGGATAAGCCAACTACAATAATTCACTCACCTGCTGTCTGGGGAGAACTACATTATTGTCTCCTACCTCAAGCCTGTGCTAAACCTGTTTAACACCAGCTTCCTACACCCAAAGAACAGTGAGAACGACATCACAAAGACACCACACTGGAGTATGTCAACAACAAGTACCAGGCCCGACCTTGATATGGCCTCAGTGATAGAAGATGGAAGTGAACCTGTATCTAAGGATTGCAAGAAAACACTTGCAAACTTGAGGACAACATAAATGCCTAGTCCAGGTAAAGGTGTTACAACCAGTTGAGTGTTAGGGACAAATTATTTTGTCATACAGGGGAACTGGGTGTTGCATAACTTCATTAAGATTTTGTGTTGCTTATGCTTTGAATAAAAAAACATACTTGAGGAAAAATACTTTCTCAAATCACTTTAGAATTTTGCAACCCTGATGTCACTAGAGGGCAGTCTTTCTATGTTTCAGTTGTGTTCTAAGTGACTAGTAGACTACATACGGTATGTCATCATTTGTTAAAAATGTATAACTATTTGGCCATTGTCAGCTCTTTCAGTTTCAAAAAAATATTTTCCCACAATTATTTTCCTACTGATTTGAACAGCCAAAGTCAATAGAGGTTCGGTACCACAGGTGACCTGGAAAGTAAACCTGCAATAATCAATTACTCTGAAAAACAGCCATTTTAGTCAGCTAAACACTCATTTTGGTGAGCTAAAGACATACAAACATATTACTAATCCTTCTGTTGTGTGACAAGGCTTACAGCACTGCATAAACTGAACCCCCATGTTATTATGGACAGTAAAATAGGTACATATTCCTCTGTCTTGCTTCAGCAGGTATTCATAGAAAGCCCTCAAAAACATACATTTGAAACACATTTCAAATGGCTGACCTTAGTGGTTCATATAGTGGTATTAAATGTTATATATGAATGATATATTGGATAGTGAGCAGCTTTAGCCCTCTTGGTGTCTTGTGGGAACAAAGAACTGGGAACCAGCCTACGGACATTTAACCTTGACCACTAGTTCTAACTCTCCAAATTGACTCCTTAATGACAACCTAGCATAATTACTGAGTAGTCCTTGCAAAGAATGCACCATGAACATGCTACCTCTGCCCTGAGTTTGTCTTCAACAAATATGCTCAATTCATTCCCTGCATAAACATACAGAAAATGTGTGCATTTATATAAACTGACAATGTAGCGTAAAGTTATATGGCACATTATCAACACAACATGATAGATAAATTGCACATGCGCTCATTTTCCTGTACTGTGGTGGTGGGGCAGAAAATGTACTTGATTTGTCCTATCACTTAATCAGCAATTCACAGCACATAGATTCTCACATTGATGATATTACATAGTGTTTTTGTTTGTTTGAGATCTGTATTTAGGCTAGTCACACAGGAAAGTTGAGCTGCCTCTTACGTCATACTCAAAACCTATTAATGAGTTGCACTTTTCATCACAATACAGTTTGGAACTTTGGTTTGATGTCTAACTGACCACTCAATGTATCCTTAATGGGCTCTGATGAAGATTTTACATTAATCTATAACAAATTGAAAGTAATCTGATTACATTACTGAGTTTAAGTAATCCAGATGTTATTTTAGATAACCAGGCTTGGAATTTCCTCATTTTAGTGGCAAGGCAATTTGGCCTTCGGTGTCACAAAAATGTTTAGGCCACAATGGCCATTGAGTGAAACTGGAGGATTTGGAGCTTACAGTACAAATAAACAAATTGAATTATCAATAAGGAAAAAAAACACGTATGAATAAAACATACATTATTTACTTCATCATACTTTTACAAATAACTTATTATAACTGATAGGTTTTTCCACATAAAGTTTAACTATCATGTTTTAATCCTCGAAATTACACCTACTCCTCGCTCAGTTATTTATAGATTTTAGAATTTGTTTAATTTCAGAGGTTTTTGTTTAGAGCACTCACATGACGACAACAAACAGGCAATTGACAATTAACCTTAAGGCTAGCTAGCCAGAAGGCAAACATTACCTCATTCACACAATAGTAAACCGCCAGGTATCATTTATAAAAATTAAAAAAATCACCACAAACACTGCCATGTCTGATGATGTCAAACCCAACATTACATCTTGGAGCTCTGGAAAAATGTTGAGGTGTATTCTTGCTGTTCTATTATCTATGTATTCTCCGGTATTCTCCCACTCGTGGTCAGAACTTTCCCACTTCCCAGTTGCTCATGAACACACCTTCCAAAACGGAGGTTAGATTCAGTTAAGCTCTATAAATAAGTCTGATATCCAGTGACGCTGACAGGGGACAACAACCGGTAACGTTGTCCCGGGCCCAGGTCTCTGGGGGGCCCATTTGGTTGGCTTAAATATAATTATTTATTAGTCAGTCAATCTTGGTATTTAGTACTACCAAGCTAAAACATTAAACAATAAACTTCATGACCTGTTTTATGAACAGTAACATCATTGCTATTTATAAAAAACATTGGCCTAAACGTTCAATTTTGTCCCGGGCCCTGGGATTCCTGTCAGCCTCCCTCCTGATACCTATAGATAACTAGCTAGCTTGCTTACCTACATGTAGTCTGTTCTTGTGGTTGTTCTCAGTTGCGAATAAGGAACACAATTCCAAACAAACAAACCGACTGCTAACCGCGACATTTTGACATTAGCAGGGGCACAAAGGCCATGGGGGCCATAGGGCGTACAATGATTTTCCAGGCATCACGGCCAGAGCAAGGTTTACTGCAACCGATTGCATTTAGAAAGTAACCTAGCCAACCCTGACAGTATTACATTACCCACTGATGGAATGACACAATGAGTCATGCAAACAAGCATACATAAAACCCCTGTAGTGTGTATTATTGTTATCCTTCAGTATAATCTATTTTTCTCTCACACCTCTAATTTCAGGTGAAAGGGCTTTGGGTCAAGTACATTAATATAATTAGCTGAATGAAACCAATAGGATAAAGTCAACTTGACAAGGTGTCAAGGTGTTTGTGTGGGTGTTTTACTCAAGGTAACTACAGAGAGATCTGAAACTAAACTAAACTAATAGAAATGAAAGCTTTTCCATATACACAAAACAATAATAAAACCGGTGAACAGTAAAATCTGTAGAATTAATTTTATTCTCCATAGATCACATTCGTCCCCCTAAACTTTGAGAAAAATTAAATATGCTCAGTGGAGTTCAAATGGAGAAAGTCTGTATAGGAGTAAAGACTGTCATGTCTGAATAAAACAATATTTGAAATCCAGTTTTGCAGTTAATGTGTGGCATGGTTGTGCTTAGTTTGTACTCTGGTGCAGCTGGGCCTGGCATGATCCATTCCATTCAATAGAATAGTCCCAATGCCTTCAATTTCCATTCAAAGGTTAGACCCCCCTCACTTGTTTCTTCTTTGCCACGGAAAGGTTTCCTCTTTGTGGAATGGAAATACATTCAGTTGAATACAACTGCTATCATCAACACATCATGAAATGCCTTTTAGAGAAATGGTAATGTCGTCATACACAAGTCATGAAAGAACTGCTACCAATGCAACATTCAGTTAGTTTAAACTCCCCTTAGTCTTAGCTACCTGAGTCAGGTGTCATCAACATTATAAGAGGAAATTCTACCAAAACATTTTCAATTGTTTTTGGTTTTCAAGCAAATAAAATGCATATATAAATGCCATATTTTATATCTTCTCCAATGCTAATATAATATGATTTGGTTACACGGTACCTGTCAGATTTGCTGTCATTCCAGTTGATAACCTGAAATCTAAGAACACTATCGTTTGTGTGTGTGAGAGTTCCCCGGAAATCATTGTTTTGGGCTCCTTGGGTTTTTCTTTGTATCCTGAACAATTTTTCTGGCAGTTTTGAAATCTTTCTTGGTCTAACTGACCTTGACTTGGTATCAAGAGATCCCTGAACTCTCAACTTCCTCATAAGCCATTGAACAGTATCAACTGGCATTTGCAAGGCTTTGGATATCTTTTTATATCCTTTTCCATCTTTATAAAGTTCCATTATTTTATTACATACAAACTCACTTACTAACAAACTCATCGTCTATTTATACACAGACACTAATTGCAACAGGTGTGGGATATTCACCTTTAATTGCCATTTTTACCTGTGTGTGTCACCTTACATGTCTGTTACAAGGCTAAACATTCAAGGGTATGTACACTTTTTATCAGGCCCATTTGGGTGATTTCTGTTATCCTTATGATTAAATAGGAGCCAAACAACTGTGATAATAAATGGCTTAATATGATCACCATCCTTAAATAAAAGCCATATTAAAATAAAATATCATTTTTTTCAAAATCAATCCCAATATTTCACAATTTCTGCTAGGGTAGGCAAACTTATGAGGACAACTGTATCTGGAGTTGTGTAAGGATTCTCCTTGGCTCTTTAGGTACATTTTTCAAATCAATGCCAAAATTTCACAATTTCTGCCAGGGTATGCAACCTTATGAGCACAACAGTACTTTGAAAAAACATTATCACAATTACAAACATTGCTACGGAGGTCACATAAAGCTAACTGGAAATTAGCAGTACAAATATTTCAGCCATAAAGAAGTCTGAGAATTTTCTCTTTGATGTTTAGTTTTCAAAGCAACGAGGCAACTAACAGAGTTCCAACTCAATCAATTTATAAAGCCCTTTTTACACCAACAGTTGTCACAAAGTGCTTTTACAAAACACCTGGCCTGAAACCCCAAGGAGTAAGCAACAACAGTGTTGTCGCACAATGGCCGAAATGTAAGAAGACACCTAGAAAGGAACCAGACTCAGAGGGGTGACCAGTCCTCTTCTGGCTGTGCCGCGTCAACATTAAGAGTAAAAGTTGTAATTATTCATAGAAGAATGTGGGCTATGTCCAAGTCTATAAAACCTAATCATATATAAAGAGGATAAATAGTTGGTGTCTGAAACGCAGGTTCATCGATCACAAAACCAACTAAATTATTTAATTTGTTAAGGGGAACAGTCTCAGAAATCATGAAAGCGTGTGCTGAACATGGACAAATTGCATTGGCAAAGAAGAACAGTGGTCACAAGTCAAAGCTGAATGATCTGAATAGATGGACACTCAACAGAATGGTTTCTCAAAGCCCCAAAAGTACAACCTTTAACATTACCACAGAATCGAATCAGTACCTCTGTGACCCAGTTTCACCAAATACTATATGTTGTGAGCACTGCAAAAGGTGGAATTTATGGCCTGTCTGCCATTTGGATCCCGCTGGTATCCAAGGACAATGCAGAAAGACGCATAACTTGGTGTCGGAAGGACAAAACCCCTGAGCAACTGGAAAAATAATATGGTCAAATATGCCATCTGTCTCTGATTTTCCTAAGTTCAAACGGGTTTATGATTGGAGAAAGCCGAAGGATGCCTTCAGCCCACAATGTCTGCCGCTAACTGTTAATCATGGTGACGGATCCATAATGATATGGGACGCCATCTTGTGGGAGTCATTGGGTCTGATAATTGCTCTGTGTGGTTATATAACAGCTAAGAAATATGAAGCATTTTTCAGTACCAGATATAGCCTATGATGAGAAGACTGTCCCCTCATGATGTTACAATACTCCAGAATAATGCCCCCATACACACAAATTCAAGAGTGGTTTTATGAAAACCAAGATGAAGTCAAATATCCTCCAGAATCACCAAATCTGAAGAAAAAAATTATTTAAATTACACAACTATGCAATAATTGTCAGCAGGCAATATAATGTAAGTTCACTTGAATCATAAGCCTACAGTATCTGTACATGCAGCTGGGGCTGAAGAATCCACTGAAAAACATAACTTGCAATCACTGGGCTGAGTGCTTGTTTTCACACTTTTCCCCCTCACACATTTGAATAAAATCCATATAATATTACTTCTTTATCCACTTGTGTTGAAGGAAGTGCCATTTCACAGCGATCTTTAGACATGTACGTATATGGGAAACCAATACAAAAATTATTGTTTTTGCAAAGATCCGCTGTCGATTACTAACTGTATGTAGTGTAAATGCTATTTTATATCTTGCCATGCACTGTTTTTAACAGGCAAAACCCAAGAAACATGTTTCTTGGTCACATTTTTATAACTGCTGCTGTGTTCACGCGCCAATCATTACTCTAACGCGATCAATCTGGGCAATTATTGTTGTTGAAGCACATAATAGCCGATAATTATGGAATATAACAATTCTAATTCCCAACAATTACATTTTTTTAGTTAGATTTTAACATAATGCTTTTAGTTCTAGTTCAGTTTTTGTTAAGTATAGTTTCATCACTAGTATTCGTTTACAATTAGAACATAGCATGTCATTTCTCATTTAAAATGAGCCTCACAAGGTATTTAAATGACCTAAGAAATAAAATCCGCTCCATTATGACTAAGCACTGCTTTCTGCCATGCCAGAAAGTTCTAGTTACTATGGAATACAAACAACAAAAACAGTGTAGGTGTTGAAGTACGTTATTCTTCAAAACACCTCAATGATTAATAGACAACATTTTGACAGACATACTGAGTATGACACTTACAGTGTTGAGTTGTGGGTGCTAGAGAAGCCTCCGGTGATATTTCCACCCAGCATTTCAGATTTTATGGCGGTGCACAAGCTGATAGAGATTACTGAAGCCAAACATACTTAATTGGCAGTAATTTCAGACAGAAAGATTTACAAGGTTGCTCATCACTAACCCTGTAAGGTTTTACACGTAATTTAGAACATAATTTCTAGTGATCGATTACCAATGTAGGTACGGTATGGTAAGGCACACTGAGCTGTGTCTTGTAGGCCAAGGACCACTCTTTGTTTTTTGTTCTATGAACTCACACTTTCATCCTCAAACCCAGCAAACAGTAGTTGTGACTCGTTCTATATGGCCCACTCCTTGCACTTGAGGAAAAGGTGACACAGAAGACTGGAGGCTTGCATGACTCAGAAAGGGAGGATGATCCTTGTCTTCCAACTCTGATTTGGTCCAAGACAGGATACCATTGCCTGTGAAAGTGTTCATTAATGACAGATTACATAAACGATGGTTCCAGATGTGAAGGCAGATGTGGCCTTAGATTCTGATACATAGAAAGGAAATCATGAATTGCTTTAGTAATAGCACTTCACATCAAGGAGCACAGCATTGTGTTGGTGCCTTCTGAATTCTATGTCAGAGGTCTAACTGGAATCTGAAGTAAATAACGCTTATGATCAACAATCAATAGCAATTTCTTCACGCATAATCTCT
This sequence comes from Esox niger, assembly GCA_016801105.1. Taxonomy (NCBI): domain Eukaryota; kingdom Metazoa; phylum Chordata; class Actinopteri; order Esociformes; family Esocidae; genus Esox; species Esox niger. Next base: position 39,840 of record JACXGJ010001212.1, read on the forward strand.
TAATTCAGAGACTTTCAATGCAAAGAATTGGTTATGCATGAAATACACCGATATAGATGTGAACTAATAACTTGAGTGGTTCTGCAGTAACAAACTGAATAGAAAGTATTAGGGTTACTAGTATCATAGGAATCACTATAGAGAAAACAGCTGAAAACATCCATGTATATTTTAAGACATGAACTCCACAGGAATTGTGCTGTGAGAAAATGGAAGTGCCTGGAATAATGGGGAGCCATCCTTTATGACCGCAGGCTTATTATTGAGGTAAGAAGATTCCAGAGCGGACGCCAAAAACATGCATTAACATACCACTGCAAAGCCAAGGTTAGTGAACCTGGACCATACTCATTTATTACCCCTATAACTACCCCTTTGGAAATATACATCCATAATGTTTGGCACACAGACCTCTAATAACGAACAGGTAACAACCAGTCATTATGGGGCCTGTAGCAGGAGATTTACAAATCTCAGGTTCAGTGGTGTTGGGCAGGTTCCCCTTGCTTCAAAATGGTTATTCCGTCAAGGGCATGGTGAGGAACGCAATAAAGCCAAGTGATTTATTCCCGGCGGCCGATAATTACTGGTGTCTTGTCAGCTGTCAAAATGAATGGACCGGGAGAGTCCGAGGCTCTAGTCTCTCCATGCTGTTGCTACAACCGCAGCAGTAAATCTGATCAGCTTGTAAAAACATAAATCACACACAACTCTTGTGAAGAAGACATAGGCCTAGCTAGCTGCTGACTCCTTGAAGCTGCATGGTTCCATTTTGCTAGTAGGCAGTTAGACACAATACCTAAAATCCTTTTACTGGGGTCTGTGAAATTGGCCTATACTATTATGGTGCACAGAAATGTATTGTAACACAATAGATGCATGTTTTAAGCCATGTATGTTTTTCTATACATGTATGTTTCTATGTGTATTGTACATTTCAAATTTGTAAAACATACATGGCTCAACAGTTTTTCTGAGAGATACTGTATGACAACTTTCATTTTGCCAATTTCTAAGCACTTTATTTCTGTGAGTTGTTCTCTGTTTTTTTAAAGCAGCAGGGCTAACTTATGATTGATTCCAAAGCTAGTGTGCATTGTACAGCAAAACCACAAACATTTTGTTCACAGCTCAACTATTCTGACAAATCCCAGCATTTGTTCAAGGTGACAAGTCAACAATGTCAGAAAATGGTCCTGGGCAACTCCAATCACAACAACTCCAACAGACATTCCATTTCTCATAGACCAATGTGCCATCTGAGAGCATACTCACTAACCTGACAATCTCAGCCATGCAGGAACCTGACAGGCCAGAAGGAGTTGCTCCGGCGCAATGAGATCAGGAAACCCTTACTGACACCTATGGGTCTTCCCAGCCATTCATTAGCTAGTGGTACAGTTAAGGCTCAGACCTGGTCAGCTTGCTGCTACAAGTGAGTGCCTTGGCCCACTGAGCCACCTGGGAGGTCCCACCAGTTTATTAATTAAGAAAATACCATTTACCAGGAATGTTGTCCCTGATCCTGGGTCTACAGGACCAAAGCCTCACCTATGGAATAGGGAATAAGATGTTCTTTAACAGTAATCTATTTGGCAGTTTCTCTAGCAATCCCATGTTTTAAATTGGCCATTTGGGTTGCGAACGCTAGTTTGGAATTGATTGTCTTAGGTAAGGTGTGATTTGAATGGTGGGATGGTATTTTTAACTTAATTTATTTACTTTACACATTTGCTGACAATTATAATGAGCTATTCCTACTAAATAGCATTTGCTCACCAAAACAATATTGCCACAGAAAGGTTGAGTCAATGCCCAGCCCAGTCAGAAGCAATTGCAGGCTTTAATTGTAAAATATTGGCATTTTTCTTTGTCTTTGAAGTCCAGGCCTGTGCTCTGCTCTGTCCTAAGGTGCTGCCAAGGTCTGATTTATAGGGATGGGGTTCTACAGGAGTCCCCCTAAATTACATGGCACTTAAACCTAGAGAAGATAGAGAGGAGAGGGGGAGAGCATGAGAGAGACAGGAGAAAGGTGGGAGTGTTTGGAGGGTGGAATCAGCACTCAGGAGACTAGCTAATTGCATGGTCAAATCTAGCCCAAACTAGATAAGGGTTTCTCTTCCCTCCTTCCTGTCCTCCAACAGTGGTGAGATGAGGGGAAACCAGCACAAGACAGATTAGGCTGCTATCTGATAAACACAATTTGTCATGGATATCCAGGGACTAATTTTATGGAACAAACCATTAAGATAAATATCATAGAAACCCTTGCATATTTAATTAAGGGAAGAAAATTACCAACATGCAGCAGGTAGGCTGCAAATAAAAGGTACTTAAGATATATACATGTGAGGATATACATTTAAGAAAGCTTTATGTATTGGTGTAGCAATTGAAGCAAGTCAATGGCCTACCGTACACTCTTACAAATAAGAGTTCTATTTTGAAAGGGTTCTTTTACATAAGGTCCTGCATGGAACCCAAAAGGTTCCCCTCATACTGTACATGCTATCAAAAAGGGTCGTAATAAGAATATAGACCCGGGATGTTCCAAATGAATTAGTAAGTGGAAGTCGAGCCAAAGTAAATAGTCACGCCAAAAATGTGCACTTTGTTTTTGCTTGTAATATATTACAAGGCCCTAGAAGTGTTGAAACACTTAGAGATCCTGTGAGGGAAGAGAGGGAGTGTCTGTGGAAGAGAAGGAGGAGGAGGTGACAGCGCCATTTGCCTGGAGGGTGCCCATAAAACAGGTAAAGAGAGCACACCATTCCTCATGGGTGTCTGTACCATGTGACTTGGAGGAGGAGGGCTGGCCTTAAAAAGCAGGCAGGATCGCCCCGCGGAATCAGAGGTAATCACAGGGCGCCAAGAAAGGAGGATGAGACCAGCTTCCAACGACGTCCAAACTGAATGCCCATTGAAAGACCCAACAGAACAGATTGCCCAAACTCCACTCAACAAGCAGCCCAGCATCACAACCCACGGATCGACGGAACAGGAGGTCCTGTTACGGCTACGTCAGCTTTACGAATACTCCAGGTACATGACATCTATCTCATAGCCTCTTCTATACAAGGAGAACTACACAAATATTTGAAAGGCTACGTCACCACAACTAGTAACGGATGATGAGCTGCTGCAGCCTGACTGGGTCTGAGGAGTTCTCTGAAGAGGAGCTGGAGCTGAGCTTGCTGGGTCAGGGAGAGGATGATGAGGGAAGTGATGGAAGCACCAAAGGCCCATTCCAGGACAGCGAAGGCTCAGCCAGCAGCCCTCCCAGTGATGACCCTGAGGAGGGCCAGGCCAAGAAGCGCAGCCGGCCTGTTCGCTCTAAGGCCCGCCGTGTGGCCGCCAATGTCCGTGAGCGCAAACGGATCCTGGACTACAATCAGGCCTTTAACGCCCTCCGGGTGGCACTGAACCACGACCTAAGCGGCAAGCGGCTCTCGAAGATTTCCACCTTGCAGAGAGCCATCAACCGCATCTCGGCCCTGTCCGTCTTCCTCAGCTCTAACCCTTCCAATAAACCCTGCTCCCACCGGGAGTGTCATAGGCCGACTGGAGGGCCATTGGCTATGGGAATGATGCGGACATCCCGGCTGGACCCACCCAGGGTCACAGTCCCTCCTCGCCTGGAGCCCCAGTGCTACGTCTCCTGGCACCACACATCATTTCCACACCAGATTCAGCCTCAGCAAGGCACCCACCCTCACCGGCTGCCCACAGAGACACACCTTTACATAGATAGCACGGGCTCATCTTGCCCATCGTCACCCCACTATCCTCGCTACCCCACTGAGGGCCAGTTGTACCCGTCACTTGGAAAAGGTGGGATAGGAAACCACTTGGAACACCAGGCAGGGTTGTGGGCATCCTGCACCCAGGGCTACATGGACTCGTTTGTGGAGCAATCTCCAACCCTGAGCCTCCCCTGGCAGGTCGGCTACCTTCAGGAGACTGCAGGCCCGGAGCACAGCCTGCCTCTGGTCTGATATTTGGATGTTACAGTCTACTGTGAGCCCTGAGCCCGAGGAATAGACCACCTAACTGTCTGAATTATCTCTGGAAAGAACAAAAAAAGTGAACTTTGTGCTCCTACTGTTGTATTGGATTAAATATTGCAGTACTCTCTAAAGTAGAGTCGACACACTGACTTAATATTATGTAACAATGTAAATATGATTTGATGTATATTGAGTGCAATCGAAATGTACATTTTAGAATGTTTGAAATATTCAAGCCAAAGATTATTATTCTTATAGATGGGAAACTTCCAATTCCTTAAAACCCAGACCTCACACCTCGAAAGTGTTGAGTCCCAATGTATGGCAGCAATCTTCTTTTCAAACACTGACAATCGCATGTATATGGATGCTAATATATAATGTACTAATGTTTTAACTTTACAATAAAACCTTTAATATGACTTCTTAAGACTATTTCAGGCGTCGCAGTGTGTGAGCAGTTTGCATGAAAGCGTGACTGTGTGTGCGTGTGTGTGAGTACAGTATGTATGTTGATTATAGCCTTGAGGTCTGTGCACTAAAGCCTTTATCTTCCCAGGGTCTCAGCTGACAAGGGACCCTCTCCAAGCTGGGTGTGCTTGCCCATTCTTGTCATATTTTTAGGGTAGAGAGAAGCCAAGGTGCTGTTCATAAAACCCAGATGACACATGGACCAGTAGGCACCAGTGCAGCCCAACCTCTTCCCCTTCCAGGGTGAAATCATTAAGGAATGTTGCCTGCAGAATATGCACACTTCGGGCCTAGCGACGGGTGTTGGAATACTCGTCCCTGACAACGGTGCATTTGTACTCGGTCTTGACTCACGTTAAGGCGGTAATGAGCGGGATTTTCTTCGAACACCATCAGGGGCCTGTGTAGTAATAATGTGCATATGATTATTAAAATATTTCTACCAGAATGACGGTGTGACGCGGGTACAGGGCATGTGCTCCTTCCAAAACCCTCCATTGAAAGGCTGTGCTTAAAAATTACGTGTCAGTACATAGCGAGCACTTCAATCTTCGCTGCTTGAAATCACATTAGTAATCACGTACATCAGAGGACATTTCTGTATATATTACAAATTGATTCTGAGTTCATTTCAAGTGCACAAAAATGCTATTATAAGTTTACTTAAGTAAGAATTAAGTGGGACCATATTAACACACTAAAATATACCTATTACTATGTAAATCGTACTTCAAAATTATTTTTAAACCATTTTGTACAAAGGTCCAACATAAGTTGTTCCAAAATAATACACTTCTTAGTATGCTGCTTTATGGGCCTGGGGAACCATCATTATTCCATTCCACTGTTCCAGCAAAATTAAGCTCAGAACCATCTGAAAGGCTTTGTATGAAGTTCTGGGCATTACACATTTTATTATGTTATAAAACTGGTTCTGATATATGTGCAATCTGAAAATATTAAATTGGGTATGAAACCATTCGACAATTCCCAGTTATCCACACATTCAAAAGTAACTTAAATCACTCACTGAAGTAGTATTTGACATACAAATATCAGAGCAGCTTGACGAATAGAAGTCATTTTTCCTATGAAATAGCCATGCCTGAATTTAAACCAAAGGCGACCAAACTTTTCTTCCAATAATTACTGTAGTATAATTCCCATCCAGTTGCCATAATATATATTTAGGTCATAGCCACCAATCAACTTTATAACACTAAAAAGTTAGCACTACTTCAACCAGTGAATGCTAGTGATACTGTTGCTAGATATGTAAACTATTCCACCAGTCTGGGTTGATGTACATTTTGAAGTGGTATAAATTTGATTAATAATGGTATCACTTATACAGTGGGGAGAACAAGTATGATACACTGCTGATTTTGCAGGTATTCCAACTTGCAAAGCATGATTTTGCAAAGCATGTCAGTAATTTTTATCATAGGTACACTTCAAGTGTGAGAATCTAAAACAAAAATCCAGAAAATCACATTGTATGATTTTTAAATAATTAATTAGCACTTTATTGCATGACATAAGTATTTGATACATCAGAAAAGCAGAACTTAATATTTCATACAGAAACCTTTGTTTGCAATTACGAAGATCATACGTTTCCTGTAGTTCTTGACCAGGTTTGCACACACTGCAGCAGGGATTTTGGCCCATTCCTCCATACAGACCTCCTTCGGATCCTTCAGGTTTTGGGGCTGTCGCTAGGCAATATGGACTTTGAGCTCCCTCCAAAGAATTTATATTGGGTTCAGGTGTGGAGACTGGCTAGGCCACTCCAGGACCTTGAGATGCTTTTTACGGGGACACACCTTAGTTGCCCTGGCTGTGTGTTTCAGGTCGTTTTCATGCTGGAAGACCCAGCCACAACCCATCTTCGATGCTCTTACTGAGGGAAGGAGGTTGTTGGCCAAGATTGCGCGATACATGGCCCCATCCATCCTCCCCTCAATACGGTGCAGTCGTCCTGTCCCCTTTGCAGAAAAGCATCCCCAAATAATAATGTTTCCACCTTTATGCCTCACGGTTGGGATGGTGTTCTTGGGGTTGTACTCATTCTTCTTCTTCCTCCAAGCACGGCATGTGGAGTTTAGACCAAAAAGCTCTATTTTTGTCTAATCAGACCACATGACCTCCTTGACTAATGCAAAAATTGAATTAGTCAAAAAGGTCACCAAGAGGCTTATGGCAATATTAAAGGAGTAACAATCTCCTTTGAATGAGTTGAATATACCGCAACAATAGCCTGGGTGTTTCACTCAGGTGGCCTTCATGGAAGATATGTAAGACTGTGAAAGACTGTTCTGTGGTCTGATGACCCAAAATAATTTATTTTGGCCTAAACACCAAGAGCTAATGTTTGCAATATTCATCCAGAATACACAATCGCAACAGTGCATGGTGATGGCAGCATCATGAGATGGGGATGCTCCTCTGCATAAGAAACAGGAAAGCTAGTGAAGATGGATGGCAAAATGCATGCAGCAAAATCCAGAGAAATCCCGTAAGAAAACCTGCTGAAATCGGCAAGAAACCCGGTGCCCCATTTTTCAAGAGTTCGCAGAAATTCTTCTTACGTGGAGATTTGGAATATTCCCACGAACAGTTTAAATTGCGATTTATCAAATATTTGTAAGAGCGGCGTACGCACATTTCTAGGACATCTTTCTTGATAAAGCTCACTTGTTCCTAATCTATAAACTCGTGCATAACCACACGTTTTTGCACACAAAACGCCCCATATTATATAAATTAGTTGAATCACCACCAACAAAAAGGGAGCTAACAAGTTTAACTAGAAATTGCTAATGAAAATGTAGCAAGAAAAAACTAGTATTCCCAAAGTTAAATGGAGGCTTTGGTGTCGGAGGTTGAGTGCTGTCACGTTCTGTTCTGTTCTGTTTTGGTCTGGTTTGCTTTTGAATGTAGCCCCGAATGTAGCCCCGTCCTACAGGGAGATATAGGTAAATGAAATCCAATAATGTCACATTTTATGCCTGGGTAATACTTACCAATAAATCAGGTATCCTGAACAGCTCCTGTAAGAAGGCCAACGTGGCTGTTCTGCAGAATGATTGAGTCGTGCGTTCCCCCCAGCCACCTCGCCACCACATTCAACAGATTTTTTGCGCATCGGATATGATTTGCACGTTAATTGAGTGGAAGCCTTTTCTGTTTACGTAATTTAACTATTTCAGGGACGGTGCTTTAATTGCCACGTTGGTGCAGTCCACCGCTCCAACTGTATTTGGGAAGCCGTCGAACGCAAATAAGCCTCGTTTGACTTCTACCTGTTGTGCGACTGTGTATGGGACATTGGTGCACTGACGGGATTTAGTGATGATTGCATGTAAAACAGCAGGCATCGTTTGACTGATGGAGGGTTGTTGAGATGCCAGACCGATCAGCAAGCTCACTCTGAAAAGTGCCCGTTGCCAAAATAACCAAGGTGGATAGCACTTGAATGTGCATTAGAATGGCATTCGTTTTCCTTGTTTATATCTGTGAAGTTGGTTTTAGATCCTCGCATGATTCCCCTAAATTGGGTTTAGGGAAACAATATCCGCTAATGAGCCACTCACTACTTTCTGTAGAAGTCATACCTGTCTCTAAAAATGCGCTCTCGACGAAATGCAGCGTGTGCTAAGTCTTCTAACACAGCTTGATCTGCCGTTTTCTATTAGATATTATGTGTTAATTGACGGTCTTTTTTAGTGGTCCACGAGCATATTATTTTGTATCCTACATGAAACTACATTACGTCAATTCGCCAATATTAACAACTTCCCTTTTGGTGTTAAGTAATATCATTACAATCTTTAATTAACTCAATATTTCATGAACATCCTTGCGAAATAGTTTCATTATTGATTTAAATCTTATATTTCCCGGGTTTTCGATGCAGTTACCTTGTTTCACCACTTGGAATTGTTCGTATGGTACTGACCATTTATTAGTGATTGGCATTGCGGCTCTCTTAAGGGAGCCGACTCGTTTATCTCCCAAATGATTGCAGAAAAAATGTTTTGTAAAGACGATTGACTGTGATTGTTGTTTAAACAATTCTAATTAAATTGTTAAACCATATCATACTGTACCTTAACCACTATGTATTTATAATGCATATGTTTGTTATGAAAAAGAAAGCTATTAAACATTTGCGTTTAAAATATATATTTTAATGTATATAAACAAAGTGCATATAAATCTAACCATTCAAAACAAATACAAACCGAGCAGCATAATTCCAATGCTTTTGGACCTGTGAACTTTGTGACCGAGTGTCCCATAGAAAAGATAGGCATTTTTGAGAGGCAACTTGGACTTTAGGGAGCACTTATTGAAATTGAAGGTTTTGCACTGATTGGTCATTTTATGCATTTGATTACACTTTACTCCATGAAAAACATGCACTCAGTTTTTTACAGTTCTCTCCAATTTGTGCATTGGTTCGGTTTACACATGGTGCGGCTGTAGACTGGGAATTACGGTAGTCTAAGCAGACAGAACGAATGTTTGCACGCCTGAGCATTTAGGCCTGTATAAGTTCTTATCGTTCTTTGAATTAGTTAATTATGTTCATTTAAATCGTTTGATTATTCGTATCAATAATTTAAGATTCGGCTCTTCTGATATGCGAGCGTGCTCTTAGTGAGGACTCGTTCCTGAACGACCCATCACTACCATTAATTGATTTACGCACACTTCCAAGAAATCTCTTGTCATGATAAATCTCAACTTTTGAGTGGATTCATTCATACGCATGGTTTAAACACATATTTAGTGCGTAAGAACGTTTGATAAATGAGGCCCCTCGGACGTGGCAGAAGATTCATCCTCCAGCAGGACGATGACCCCAAACATTTATCAACAACAAGGCCTAAGAGTCCCCTAGTGGATTAGTGTGCAGTTGCTGAAGTATTACTTGCTGAGAGCTGGTAATACTGCAAACTATGTCATTGGTGAGAGGCTGATTCTTTTTCAGGAAAGGGAACTTTCCTGAAAAAGAAGTCTTCTCTAAATCAGGAAGTCTTCTCTAAATCAGGAAAGTCTTCTCTAAATCAGGAAAGGGAACTTTAATGCTAGATTGTTATAGGATATGTGCTCTATTTCGTGGTTCATAATGAAATGATTTACTTTTGTTTAAAACTAGATTTCTTCTGGGATATTTCTTAAATTCTCTGTGAATTTCAGTTGCCTGAAATGACGAGAACTTGCCTACAAATTGTCTCCAACCAGCACTTGTACTCAAGAGAGCTCCCCACTGCCTGCCCCTGCTACAGTGTCATGGAAACCACTTAAATATTAGACTAAATGACTTAGGCCACAGACATATTTATGAAGGCTCAGGAAGGAAGCCCATGCCCCGTCATCAGAGATGAGAAATCCCCTGGCTGTGGGGCAGCCCTAGCCCGCGGCTGAGATGGTGCCTGTCTGTATGTCTGTCTGCCTGCTTGCCTGCATGTGTGTGTGTGAAGGGGTGTGTAAGAACACTGTTTGAACACCATGGAGGTCTGGCAGGATGGGCCTTGGGCTGCCATTGAATGGAACTGGCCTAATGCTACTGTATTATACTTAGGTGAGACTGTAAGTGTGGTTGTGTGTCCTTCTTCTCTGTTTGAGGATGAAAAATCCCCACAAACACAGATAAACAGCAGACATTCTAGGGACACTTTATAAGGCATTTGAATTGCCCTATAGACACCAAAACACTTGAGCGTATTCTGCAGGTGCATAGTAGACACAAGTAGTTCTAACTCAGTGGTATCTTTAGACTAACCAGTCTTGAAAGCGCATTTGTTAACGGCTGATTTTCCTATACATTTTTGTGTGAAAGGTAGTTGTATGTTTTTGCATTAAAGCATTAAATACAAAGAGAGGCCAATGTTTGACTATTCTGGAAGCCACCTCCCGCTTTACTTTCCCCAGCTCCCTTTGTCCTTGATGGTCCCAGTTCTCAGTAATGTCCTTGTTTCTAGTGCTTGTTTCGAGTGCCCCTGAGAGTACTTGTGTCGTATAACAAGTCTGTTACTGTCTTCCTGCATGTGTTCTGCCTCCATTGAATTGTTACAGAATGACCAACCACAACTTAGGACCAGCGGGTGAATGGAGGACTAAGGAAAGAAAGCAAGTGACTGGTGTATAGGTCCCGTCCAAAGTTTTTTTTGGGTGGCTACAGCGGTGGGTGGAGTGATCAAGTTCGACCACATTGCATAGTCTTGGGCGGAGCGCCAGGATTGGTGGCTGATCCCTCCCAATCTCAATTCTCAATCGGCAGGAGCTGTGCATTTGCCGGAGGGATACTGTCAAATCCTGGCAGGCCAGCCATGCCAGTGGAATCCGACGCCCTAACTCCCTCATTTGGAGCACGGACTCTTGTTTGTAATTATTACCCTCACCTGTGGTCCTCATCACGTCCCTATTTGTGTTCCGTCCTCTGCTGTTGGTCGTTATTTGGTTTTCAAGTCATTGTGACATTGTTTTATTTTAATGTTCTTGTTTCTGTTACATCTCACTCCGTTTATTGAAGGTTCTCCCTGTGCCTGGGTCCTGCCTTCTGTCTGCAATGTTTAACTAACATAAGAAAATGAAAAGTTGCATGATTTACTGCATCAGGTTTTAGGACTAAGTCATGCATTTGAAACATCACCATAATCCAAGACTGACATAAAATAAACCAATTCTGTCTTTGAGCTTATCAGATTTCACCCAACGTGCCATACAACAGTGTTCAGTTTGGGAGTCAGTTTCTTTATGGTTTTTCCTAATAAATCCATTAGCCTTGTTCCTGGAAAACAAAGTGTGCAGCTATCGCAGACTTCTGAGCATTCTGATCTGGAGCCTTTGGCCTCAGCATAACTATTGCCCCTCCAGATGTTTGTCCATAGCTCCCCGCAGATAACCGTTATAGAACAACCTACTGTAGCCCTGTAGCCCTACCCAAGGCCATGGAGGAATCCTTGAGAGTTGAATTCGACATCTGGATCCAGTGCACCAAAGCCATTCAACATCAGCGGAACGTTCTTGATTCCCCCACAGTAGACTAGAAAACCAGCCACCAGGGGCAGTGTGGAGCAGGACAGATGGGCGCTTTGCTAGTGCATCGATGTCAGGGCAGCTGACTCCATATGTTGTGACAAAATGTATTGTTTGGTTTAAACTTCAATCTTTGACTTAACCAGTCAGAATCAATACATAATCTTAATCCAATGCCTAAAATGATATCCCTTATTTAATAAACCTGTTCGAATGAATACCTAACCTTAATCTTCCTTGAGCAGGGGCCATGCTAAACTTGTCGCTCTCCACATCACCTACACATGTTTTTTTTCCCCTTGGGCAAACACTGAATATTTCATATGAATTCAGACTGTGAGAACTTTGTGGAAGGCATGTTTGTTGAAAGGTGCAAAGTTGATGGGGCGTATAGAAGAGAAAGAGGAGGTTGAGAGGGAGACATAATTTCCGTCTTTCACTCTTTCATTCACAGCCGTGAATCACTGGAAAACGTTGACTCACCAAATCATCCATCTCTAGACACATTTGACTGACACTGCGGTGACGGCATGTCTTCCTATCTACTGAGGTAAAAGCCAAACCGACCTGTTTGCATGATTGTTGTCTATGTACAGTGAATATAAAAAGTCTACACACTTTTTCCACCTTTAATGTGACCAATAACTTAAACAATTCAATTGAAAAACAGACTGACATTTTTTAGGAAAAAAAACTTCACAATAACCTGGTTACCTAAGTGTGTACACCCTTAAATTAATACTTTGTTGAAGCTCCTTTTGATTTTGTTATAGCACTCAGTCTTTTTGGGTAGGAGTCTATTAGCATGGCACATCTTGACTTGGCAATGTTTGCCCACTCAAAAGCGCTCAAAATCTGTCAGAATGCGAGGACATCTCCTATGCACAGCCCTCTTCAGATGAACCCACAGATGTCCAATTGGATTCAGGTCTGGGCTCTGGCTGGGCCATTCCAAAACATTATTTTATCTGGTGAAGCCATGCTTTGTGGATTTGGATGTGTTCTTTGGGTCATTGTTGTGCTGAAAGGTGAACTTCCTCTTCATCTTCAGCTTTCTAACGGACGCCTGAAGGTTTTGTACCAAAATTGCCTGGTATCTGGAACTGTTCATAATTCCCTCCACCCTTACTAAGGCCGAGGTTCCAGCTAAAGAAAAACAGTCCCAAAGAATGATGCTCCACCACCATGCTTCACTGTGAGTATGGTGTTCTTTGGGTGATGTGCAGTGTTGCTTTTGCGCCAAACATACCTATTTGGAATTATGGTAAAAAAGTTCAACTTCCCTGACCAGTTTTCTTCTCGTCTTTTCAATTTTGCAGGGACGTCCAGTTCTTGGTAATGTCTCTGTTGTGCCATATTTTCTCCACTTGATGATGATTGTCGTCACTGTGTTCCATGGTATATCGAATGCTTTGGAAATTATTTTGTACCTCTCTTCTGACTGATATCTTTCAATAATGAGATCCCTCTAATGCTTTGGAAGCTCTCTGCCGTCTATGGCTTTTGCTCTGAGATGCAACTAAGAAAATGTCTTGAAAATTCTTCTAGAAAAGCGTAACTTTATTTGTGATTAATCAGAGTCACTTTAAATGATGGCAGGTGTGTAATGACTTCTAATTAACATGAGGTTGAATGTGATTGGTTAATTCTGAATACAGCCACATCCTGTTATTAGCTGGTGTGCACACTTAAGCAACCAGGTTATTGTAAGGTTTTTATTTTTCATTTTTCCCTCTTGGAGATTTCGGTTTGTTTTTCTATTGAATTGTTCACATTATAGGTCACATTAAAAGTGGATAAAGTGCTGACATGTTTTATCTTTGTCTCATTATTTTATCACAAAATCCTAGCATTTTAACAGGGGTTTGTAGACTTTTTATATCCACTGTAGGTCTGGTTTATGGACTTTAACTTTGTGTAAGTGTGTCCATTGTCCACTAGTCATGTCCAGACAGATAAGAAGCAGAATGACAGTTCAATCCACTGCAGTTGCTGCAGTGAAGCAGCAGGTCCTTAATCATGAATTCAATTTAAAAAAGCTCTTTGGTTACTGGTGCTGGATTTGGTATGAGAGCAATAATACGCAGGAAATAACTTCTGTCCTTGCTGTGTAACATGGAAAAGGATATATTTTTCTGGGTATTTTACTTCCACTAGTTATGATGCACCCTTGTTACAGCAATGACATAATGAACAGATCTATGCACTTTTTTAGGGTTTATAGAGAGCATAAGCTGGGTATTATGATATAGCACATTTGGAGACTTTGCAAAAGACAGTCAATTTGTAATTGTCTACACACTAAGGATATCCAAAAGCATAGGCAATGCCATTCTACTCTCTAAACCCTCCTACCTGATGTAAAACAAAAATAAACACATTTCATCTCATCTTGGCTAGTTGGAGATTTATACAGATTTTTGTACAAATCTAAATAACTGTCCAATTACATTCATTTGTCAATAAAGTCATTTTGTACAAATTCCCACACAATCTAATCACTTTACAAACAAGTAGTCCTGATACCCACCAAAGAATTCAAAGTGTCTCTTCCTTGGAAATATCAGCCATTTCTCTTTCTCCTTCATCACTTCACCTTTTCATCTGTGTCCCCCCTTCTGTGTTTCTTGCCTTCCCAAATGACTGCTTATTTTCATATTCCTCTATGATTCAAGAAGAAAAAACGTAATCAACGAAATGAAAGAAAAGTATGTAATTAACCTAGACCAAAACCATAAAAAGGTGTAAGTACATTGGAACAATACGATAGTGTAGCTACCACCACCTTAACACAATCAGACTGACAAAACCAATAGTTAACAATAATCTTTACCAGCATATATATTCATAAAACCCTTGTAGTGGGAACTAGGGACACAACCACCACTGGTAGTTCTACTTGTTTTACACACCCTGCAATCAATGTGAAGAACCACTAGGAAGGTTAAATCCTATTATGAGCATCCCCTATACACACACCTTATTTACCATATAGGCAATCTGACACAGCAATTCTTTTATTCACTGCAAACACACTCTCAGAAGATAAATAGTTAAGGCTTAACACAACAACACACAAAATGCAGTGTAGTTGACCTTGCACACATTAGTTAGAATAGTTATTCTAAGAACCAAAGCATCCTGATACTGTCCAGGTTTCAGACTCAATTATAAAATACACCCCCCCCAATAGATTAAATATCCCCCGTAATCAAACAAACAAACATACATTTTAAAGAGTTAAAAACGGACAGGGTGTCCCCTTGTCGGATCTTGGAATCCCTCCCTGTTTCAAATGGTCTGTAGAACCTGCACACTGCCATCCTAGCTCATTAGACCAAATGGTATGCAGGAGCAGTTCAACGGTCCATTCCTTATTGGTCCATTTGGGTTACAGTTCGATGGCGTGGATGTTTGTTGTTCTTAATGAGGATCGGAATGCTGTGTATTGGGACTCTTACATCTAAATGTTCTGCCCTAAAACATCTAAATATGTGACCAGCAATAGTTTTCCAGCTGCATGCCTCATATTGTCTTTTCTCTATGCTTTATAGCACATTCCACCCTTGTAATTCACTGGCAGACGGTCAGAAGTCCAGATTTCGTAGGTGGAGTTTCAATGAAAATGGGTGGAAATACGCCATAATATAGGTTATTATCACAAATGTCAACCCTAGCTAGGCTTGTGTAGCTTGTGTTCTAGCCAGGAGGGTTGGGTGAGTTACTTTTTAAGGGTAATCCATTACAGTTACCTGTCCACATTTGTAATCAGTAATGTAACTTTCTGATTACTCAACCTCAGTAAAGTAATTTCTTTCATATCATATTAACAGCCATTAGAAGAAAATAGGAATAGCCTATAAACAACTGAACACCTATTGCGGGATCAATCAATGTTAGAGTTTACATAGCTGACCAAAAAAGGAATTAGCATTTTACCTTATGGGTATTGTACAGTGCCTTTGGAAAGAGTTTCTAAACCATTGCTTTCTATTTCAATATGATTGTGCTACATCTCTACATAACACGCTAAAAGTCTGTCAGATATTTAGTCATTCCAATTAAACCAATAACATGATCTTCCACAGTTTTTATCTGAAAATAACCCAAAATCTAAGGATGTGTTAACCTATTCTCTTGATTTTATTCATGCTTCTTTATTGCTTCAAAACATAATTGAAAAATATATGTCCGTTTTTTTTTAAAAGGGCATTGACATTATTGTATATAAAAAAAATCAAGATATCAGTAGAATTTTTGCACGTACAAGTCTGCAGTAGTCATGTTTTATATTAACCACCAACATTGTCAAAACATTAGGGCCACCAGCAATGGATTTTCAACGCAAATTAATTAAATAAACTAGGACTAAGGCATGCATATGAAACATCACCATAATCCAAGACTGACATAAAATAGGTCCTAAAACTTGAGTAGCTAAAGAGCAAAAATGGGAAACTTCTACATGGCCCAGTCAGTCCTAATGTTAATCTCATTATGAATCGGTGTTTAAACTATCTATTTGAAAATGTGTCATCTAACAAACATGAACACCCTGCAGCAAATCTGCCATAAATAGGCCAAAATCACCCCCAAAAAATTGTGCAGAACTGGTACATGTTAAAAGTAAAAATCTGTTATTAAAGCCTAAGGTGGCTCTGACAATTATTAATGTTTACAGTTTGAATACTTGTGCAAGGAACATATTTATTTTTCTTACAAATGTTTTCCCACAGAAGATTTGGAGTGTGAAAGTTTTAAAATAGAGTCAATGGACTTCAAAAGGAATTTTAAAGGAAATATTTTCTAGAATTGATTTTGAATACTGGCACTGAAAGAGACAATCATTTCCAGGGCCAGACTTCTCATCTTGTGACTCACAAGGATTTACCTCAATACCTGAAAATACTAACCCATATATGATAGGTTTATGTCAGACAGCTCCTCCTCAATGACGTTCACTGCCATAGACCTAATGGAGAAGAAAACAAATGTGTAAGAGAAACCTTGCCAAGAAACCTTGCCTGTGTTCAGGGTGTGTGAGTGAATGAAATGCAAAAGTGAGTCACTTAACTGAACCGCCCTCTTACCCAAAAGAGACAAGAGGTCAGATGTCAGGCCTTAACACACACACACCACACAATGATGTCACCAAATGCCAGGTAAGATAGCCTATGGGCATCAAACACCCATAGCCTGTTCCCATGAAATATATAAACAAACTGATTGTCTTCTACTTTCCCAGACACACACACACCCACTGCCAGGCAGTAAATCAAATTGTCTCAGGTACACCCCTACACCGTTACAACATTTTAATTCTTTTGGAAAAATAACACTTGAAGCTGAACTTTAACTAGGTGTATGTAGCACACTGAGATACATATCAGGCTTACAAGGTAATTTCACCTTAGTTACCCTACTTAATATACAAATTGCTAAAATAATAGTTAGTGTGTGATAAATATAAATCACAACACAATTTAGAATAAGCAAACTTGTATTTCAACTTTGTTCGTATGTCTGTTCATATAATCCTGCATAATTAAATAAATAATAATGTTGACACCTTATACACTACTGTCTGGGGTCACTTGGAAATGTTCTAGTTTCCCTGAAACATATAGGAAATAGCAAAGTGAATATGAAATATAATCATTGACAATGTTAGAAATAATGATTTCTAATTGAAATAATAATTGTGTTCTTCAAACTTTCCTTTTTTCAAAGAATCCTCCATTTGCAGCAATTACAGCTATACAGACCTTTGGCATTCTAGTTGGCAATTTGTTTTGGATAATCTAAAGCGATTTCACCTCATGCTTTGTGAAGCACCTCCCACAAGTGCTGACCACTTCATACAGCTGAATGCTTCTTTCCTATATAGTTATTGCATAGTTTGGAGCTGTGCTTTGGGTGTTGCAACATGATTGATTGGCCTCCATCTTCAAGATCTCTTTAACTCTGTACAATTTTTCTGTTCTGGTTAGAGCTGGTTTGCGCCATTCTGTGAAGGGAATAGTGCAGAGTGGTGTACAAGATCTTAAGTTTCTTTGCAATTTCTCACATGGAATAGCCTTTATTTCTCAGAACAAGAATAGGCTCATGAGTATCAGAAGAAAGTTCTTTGTTCCTGGGCATTTTGAGCCTGTAACCAAACCCCAAATTGCCACAAACACACTTCTTCAATCAGCACAACAGTAATAAAATAATTGCAAACGTTTTTTTTATGATCAATTAGCCTTTTAAAGCAATTAACATGGATTAGCAAACACAATGTTCCATTGGTACCAAGGAGTGGTGGTTGCATATAAAGGGTCAATGTATGCCTACATTTAAATCAGCAGTTTCCAGCTACAACAGTCATTTACAACATTTAAAATGCCACACTGTATTTTTGATCAATTTGATGTCATTTTAAGGGACATTTCTAAGTGACCCCAAACCTCTGGACTGTTATTTATATTCTGACACAACAGCTTTATCAGCACTTCCACTGGGGGGGATTCAGGACATTGGTGAGCATGCCATTGAGCTTGTTTTTTTGTCCAAGTCTAGGCTTAATACTGATGTGTAAAACTGTCATATGTTTGCATTTTGATTTGTGCCAGTCATAAGAAGGCATTTGAGTGTTGCTAAGGTTAGTTCCGAACACAACAATAAATGTGGTTACATTTGTAAAACAACAGATGGCAGCACCCCACAGATTTTGCTATTTCTGTTATTTATTTAATTTGGCTAATAGAATAGAATTTCTGTGATTATGATCAGATGATGGTTCTTACAATGTTATTTGTAATTTCTATTGAAAATATCAAGTTAGGAGCATGTGAACCATTCTGGAATTTGTCTTTTTTTTCTAATGAATGCTCAGAATTGCAGATTTACTCGTATTGAGTAGGTATGCATGACTCTATCATGTCTAAAACCCCCTCTCATATTGATGATATTCCAGGTCATCTTTTTTATTGTCTTCCAAGAGACTGTTCATATTGAATCTCTATATGGCTCTCAGGAAAGCAGCTGACAAACAGGAGTGACAGGAGAAAACACCCTTTTAATTGAATCGTAACCAACATCACAATATACAAGCAGTGTTATCAATCCCTTCACTCATTCTACTATCATAATAGTATCTGTTCATTGAATAAACCGGAGCTTGTTCGTCTGTGTGTGTTTGTCTCTTCTTTGTGTGTGTGTTTTTGGGTACTCCTTCACCATATCAGAAACCACCCTGCTCCAACAGTATCTGTTTTTATTCAAAATACTTTAAGTTCAATTAATTAAACTTGTCTAGGGCAATAGAACCAATGGAATAGTTCCAAAAGTGTAAACTCACATTTCTGGCTCTAAGAAAGCCTAATCACAGTCATTTAATTTCAAGTATCTGAATGAGAGCAAACATGATTTGAACCCAGACATGGTTCTCAGTTTTGATCTGATTTTAACATGGTCGTCAATTATTTCCTGCCATTTTTCTCTCTTCTCACATTATATATTTATTTAAAGTCTACAACAAAACAATACAGATCATTCACTGACAGCTGAGGCTTATTGATGTTGGTAATTATCGAGAAAGAAAAGGTTCAGGATATGTCAAGAAGAAGAAACAGAATAAACTCCTCTTGTTATTTGTAAATTGTTAATTATTCATTTGTTATTAAAATTACCAGTGTCTCCAAGGACTTGTTTACATTACGGTTTTCTATTTGATACATATTGAAGAAGTCTCTAGAGTTGCTAGATTAGTTTGTTGTGATGTAAACCTGCAGATATCGATAGCTAGAGATGCCAGCTTCTGAGGTAGTGTGCATCACATTTTTGACAGTGTGCCCCCAGAGTTTTGCAGGTGCGATGACAATTGAATCGGAACAGTAACAAGCTTCTGTGCAGTGCGCCTGCATGTCATTCGGATTCCACTGATTGACAGACACAATCCTGCAAGGTACATCTCTAAAATGCCAGTGTGTATATAGAAACATTATATAAATAATGCAAACAGAGAAAAGTCTATCTTTTGTTCTCCCTTGTACTGTAAACAAGTATTGGTGGATCGGGCCTTTCGGATGTGTTTTTCACTACTGTATTACCAATGGTGATTGGGTGCTGTTATGTTATGTCTCTTTCTGTGCATCCAAAGCCTTGAGCTCATCTATTGATCGCTCATCAAAAATGCTCAGAGAAAAATGCTTTTTTCAATTAAAAAAGTGTTGTGGAGAAAACTGGATAAAAAACTTTCTGAAAATGCATATACAGTGGGGCAAAGTATTCAGTCAGCCACCAATTGTGCAATTTCTCCAACTTAAAAAGATGAGAGTGACCTGTAATTTTCATCATAGGCATACTTCAACTTTGAGAGACAAAATGAGACAAAAAAATCCAGAAAATCACATTGCAGGGTTTCTAATGAATTTATTGGTAAATTATGGTGGAAAATAAGTATTTGGTCAATATCAAAAGTTCATCTCAATACTTAGTTTTATACGCTTTGTTGGCAATGACAGAGGTCAAACGTTTTCTGTAAGTCTTCACAAGGTTTTCACACACTGTTGCTGGTATTTTGGCCCATTCCTCCATGCAGATCTCCTCTAGAGCAGTGATGTTTTGGGGCTGTCACTGGGCAACACGGACTTTCAACTCCCTCCAATGATTTTCTATGGGGTTGAGATCTGGTGACTGGCTAGACCACTCCAGGACCTTGAAATGCTTCTTACGAAGCCGCTCCTTCGTTGCCCGGGCGGTGTGTTTGCGATCATTGTCATGCTGAAAGATCCAGCCACGTTTCATCTTCAATACCCTTGCTGATGGAAAGAGGTTTTCACTCAAAATCTCACGATACATTCATTCTTTCCTTTACACGAATCAGTTGTCCTGGTCCCTTTGCAGAAAAACAGCCCAAAATCATGATGTTTCCACCCCCATGCTTCACAGTAGGTATGGTGTTCTTTGGATGCTAATCAGCATTCTTTCTCCTCCAAACACGACGAGTTGAGTTTTTAGCAAAATGTTCTATTTTGGTTTCATCTGACCATATGACAATTTCCCAATCCCCTTCTGGATCATCCAAATGCTCTCTAGCTAACCTCAGACGGGTCTTGACATGTACTGGCTTAAACAGGGGGAAACGTCTGGCACTGCAGGATTTGAGTCCCTGGCGGCGTAGTGTTACTGATGGTAACCTTTGTTACTTTGGTCCCAGCTCTCTGCAGGTAATTCACTAGGTCCCCCCGTGTGGTTCTGGGATTTTTGCTCACCGTTCTTGAGATCATTTTGACCCATCGTGGTGAGATCTTGCGTGGAGGGAGATTTTCTTATAATTGCGCCCACAGTTGATTTCTTTCCACCAAAATGCTTACCTATGGAAGATTCAGTCTTCCCAGCCTGGTGTAGGTCTACAATTTTGTTTCTGGTGTCCTTTGACAGCTCTTTGGTCTTGGACATAGTGGAGTTTGGATTGTGTGACTGTTTGAGGTTGTGGACAGGTGTCTTTTATACTGATAACAAGTTCAAACAGGTGCCCTTAATACAGGTAACGAGTGGAGGACAGAGGAGCCTCTTAAAGAAGAAGTTACAGGTCTGTGAGAGCCAGAAATCTTGCTTGTTTGTAGATGACCAAATACTTATTTTACCGAGGAATTTACCAATAATTTCATAAAAAATCCTACAATGTGATTCTCTTGATTATTTTTCAAATTTTGTCTCTCATAGTTGAAGTGTACCTATGATGAAAATTACAGGCCTCTCTCATCTTTTTAAGTGGCAGAACTTGCACAATTGGTGGTTAACTAAATACTTTTTTGCCCCACTGTAGGCCAGCCTTCAAAGGTCGGTCTCTAGATGCATTTAAAGAGCCTTAGTCGTTAGACCTCTGTTTAGACTTCTCTTTCTGAAGGTTAACAACCAGTCAAGAACATTATGATTGGCTTCAATCACACACAAATGCTGCACATTTTTCAATGTATAGCGGTGAAACGAAAACAGACAAAAAAAATATGTCGATTATATGACACAATTTAATATTCATAAGAAATGCACATTATATTGATAAGAACGTTAATGAAGGTCTGATTTATCCTCTATCAAATGAGATTATGAAGTTAGTGAAATACCTACAATGTCCACTGTCCATATTATTAACTGATATAAATGTTAGTTTTGGCAGGGGACTCATATAGGTACATTCTCCATAAAACACTATATTGGAATACAAAGTGTTTTATGGAAGATGTGCCTATCTGCCTCCCCTTGGGATTCTCTCACTGTCCTGTTTGTGCCTCCCCCTCTTATCTCCACAGACAGCAAAAAACGCTAAAGAGCTGACGTGGGAGGACCATATTGTATGGGAAACAGAAACACTGTCATGAAGATTTAAGTGCCAGTGGATAAGGTTCCATTATCACAGGTCTGCTTGGTAAGAACACATCAGACCCCTCCAAAGATATTCACACTTCTCTGTGAATGTGGCTCATAGAAGTATGAGAAAAGGAAGTGGCTCTATATAGACATAGAGAAAGACATAGTAATGAGCAGAAAGATCAGTGGGAGTAATACCATAAGATAAAAGCATACAGAGTGACATAGAAATAATAAAGTACAATAAAATAAAGTACACTGCTCCAAAACATTAGGGGTACACATAATCATCACAGTATAACACCAAAACAATTATACTTCAAAGATATCAATCCATCCAGTTAGGAAGAATAACCGATTGTGAATCAAAAAGGGATTTGTTTTGCAGGTGGTGGCCACTGAGGGTTGTTCTCTCCTTATCTTTCCTGACTGATTCTTCTCTAGTTTTGCATTTTGCTAGCCTCACCATACTGGTAGCATGAGACTGTACCTGCATCCCATTCAGGTCCCTATCCAGCTCTCCTCCAGCATGTGATGGCTCCATATATGCCATCACAAGAAGGTTTGCTGTTTCTCCCAGTAACCTCTGAAGAGCATGGAGGAGATACCAGGAGACGGGCTGTTACACGAGAAGAGCTATCCAGGGCTGTAAAAGGGCATCAACCCAGCAGTTCACAAGAGAACACCAGAAATGGCAGGTCCACCTCTGGCGCCCCGTTTTCTTCACAGATGAGGGAGGGTTCACACTGAGCACGTGACTGACTTGGAAGAGTGTGGAGACACTGTGGTGAATGTTATGCTGCCTGCAGCATCATCCAGCATGACCAGTTTGGTGGTGAGTCTTGAGACCCTCAACCCCCTTGTCCGACCATACACTGGTGCAGTGGTCCCTGGATTCCTCCTAGTGTAGGACAATGCCCGGCCTCATGTACCCAGAGTGTGTAGACAGTTCCTGGACGATGAAGGCATTAATGCCATGCATCCGATACTGTGAAGTAGCACAAGAGACTGTCCTGGAGCTCAATGATGCCTTGATCCAGGTCTGTGGTGATCCTCCATGACAATATCCGCTGTCTCATCAGGAGCATGCCCAGATTTTGTCAGGAGTGCATGCAGGCGCGTAGGGGCCATACACCCTACTGAGTGAAATGATTGTTGCTGTGCTGAAAGTTGGAACACCCTGGGATTTCAATTGTTCACTTTGATTTTCGGTGTGAGTTTGAATCCAGCCCTTGATCGTTTGGTGATTTTGTTTTCCATTTACTGTTGTTACATAATTTTTTGCTCAACACAATGTACAGTAAAGATTTTGATTGTTAATATATTTAGTTCATTGAGACCTGATGTGTGATTTAAGTGTTCACTTAATTTTTTTTAGCAGTGGTATATAAAAGACCTTCAGGAGAATATTATTACCGTTTCACTTACACCACATGTTGTTATATTCATTTTTAGTTGTTAGAAATTATTAACATTTTATTAAATGTCTTCTTTTGCCACCAATCTAAACACAATACCACATAATGAGAAAGTCAAAGGGCATTCGTGCAGGATTGGTCTGGGTCACTCAAGGATTATCACAGACTTGTTGAGTGTCATCTTGTCTGTATGGTTCGTGTCATTGTCACGCTGAAAGAGGAGTCTTTGTCCCAGTTTGAGGTCTCGAGTGCTCTAGATCAAGGATTGCCCTGTATTGTTCTCCTGGGCATTTTCCCAGTCCCTATGACTGAGAAGCATCCCCTTAGCATGATGCTCCCACCATCATGCTTTACTTTAGGGATGGTGATAGCCAGTTGATGAGCAGTACCTTGTTTTCACCAGATGTATTTGTTGGCATTCTGACCTAATGTTTTAATTTCCCATTAAACAAATCTGTTTGTTTTGGTGAATGTTTGTGTATGCTAGAAACTGTCTATGAAACTCCTATCACAAATCATGAAATTGGGCAAATGGGACTGTATAAATAAACAATGCATAGAACTAGCCATATTTTGGAATCACACACAAGGGGGTGCTGTATACATTCATTTTTACCCATAATGTCTCAAACACAAAATATTTGATTGAGTAGTAACATTTCTTCTGCAAAACATAGGATTCAAAAGGTACCTCGAAAGACTATTTAGCTCAGCATTCACATCAAACGGAACAAAAAACAAGTCAAATCATCCGTGTGAATATGAGTACCATAACTATAACTATTTGGTGCTCCATTTCAAAAAACATCTTTCCCTAATACCATTTATAAGGTAAGATGTTTGACATTTTCATTGAGGAAATAACCCTAAATCAAACAAATACATTTAGGGTTAAGGTTAGAAAAGAAATAACATGAAATTCACCCCTCCATGGATTTGACCTTGTAACCACTGGTGTGAATGTTTCCCTCATCCACCATACCCAATCAAAATGTCCTCATGTGTTAGCTTCTGAGACCAGCCTGGATTTGATCATGTTTTGCCTTTGTTGCCACTGTGGCATAAACACTATCAATGAGGTTGTTTCTATCTGATTGCCAATCACTTTAACAGGTGCTCCTCTTGGCTACCTGCTAGCACACTTAAAAAATAAACAATCTGCAATTTGATAAATGTAAAGATGCATTTGTTACTATCCAGTGACTATCCTTCATCATTCATTGGCCAATACACCATGACACCATGATTCTGAATTGATGTGCCCACTCCTGTACATTCACACTGTCTCTGCAATATTGCTCATCATGGCGAATGTTGATTTTATGTCTCCAATCTCTACTACATTTGTGCATGGACTTGCTCCTACTCACCTTGCTGAAATGATCCAGCCATACATACCTCCACATAACCTAAGATTGCAAGATGCAGGCCTTCTAATTGCACCTAGAATTTTAAAAATAAACTGCTGGAGGCAGGGCTTTCTCACCCAGAGCTCCACTACTGTGGAATGATCGTCCAATTAAGGTTAGAAATGCAAACTTTCAAGTGTCTGCTGAAAAATCAACTTTTCAGCATGGTCTATGTTTAAGTGGAGTCTGGCCCAGGGGTGTGAAGGTGAACGGAAAGGCTTGAAACTGTCCACCCTTGCTGTCTTGCCAGAAGAGCTCTCATAGCCACTGGGATGCCCTGCCTCCAATGCCATTCAGGGGCGGAGTCACTGGCTTGTTGTTGTCTCTCCATTGCGGCCATGGTGCAATTACCTGGGGCTTCTCCCGGATAGGGCCACAGTGTCACTGGAACCCGTCTAAGCCCCCAGGGATTTATGCTGCTATATTATTGTGCTGGGGGGAGTAGGGTCAGTTGTCCTTCTACAGTGTATAACCTTGTAAACTTAAGGAATGCACAAAAAATGTTTTTGTGTCCTGCTCCGTTCAAACTAAGGAGGACACAAGGTTTTGGCCCAAACCTCCCGAGTACCAGGCTCAAAAGACTCAATACCCCGATTCCACAATACCAGACAATTCCAGCTGCCAGTCTGCTGACCACCCCCTCCACACGGTTGTCCCTGTCCTGGTCCATCTGATCACGCTTCTGACTCTTGTACTCTTAAAATGTTCTCCCGGCACAGCCAGAAGAGGACTGGTCACCACTCTGAGCCTGGTTCCTCTCTTAGTTTCTTCATAAATTTCAGCCCCTCTTAGGGAGTTTGTCCTACTCACTCTGCTCTCACTGTGCTTCCACACTGTTGTTGCTTGCTCCTTGGGATTTCAGGCTGGATGTTTTGTAAAAGCACTATGTGACAACTGCTGATGTAAAAAGGGATTTATAAATACATTTGATTGATTGAAACATGATAAAGAGGAGAGGGAAAGAAAATAATAATTTGTTCCAAAAAGCTTTATCCTTTTTGATGGCTGATTTGATTTTGATATGTATTGTTATGGGCAGAATAAGTCTCGGTCCATGTAAATGTAGCAATAGTATTCTATTATCTTTGTAGAAAGCAAATCAAATTAGTTGGGCCCTGACTGTAATTAAGAACTCACTACACAGGCATTCACTACAGTGTGATGTGCATGTATTGTACCTGCTCAACTGCTCTTGTTTGCTGTCCATGGAAGAGTGCTATGTCATTTGAAATTCTACCAGCCCTTTGTGTCGACTATAGCTGGACAGAGATATAATAGCTGACATTGACCCTGAAAGCAATGAAAAGACAATGCAATGCTGTGTTTTCACTGTTTCCCAAACTCCTTAGAAAGCTGTTTTGGACAGCTATGATATAAATGCAAATGTAAATTACACATCAGTAAGACTAGCTCTTCACTATTCCTATTGCTTTCGGTAATAACACCCAATGAAAATGGAAGGAAACACTACTATAGCTATAGAAAAAACATGCATTTGTTTGTGTGAATAGGTTTGTGTGTCTTGCCGGACAGGCATAGTTCAGATGGATGTGCTGACCTATTTATAAGGGATGTTCATTTAAGATGGTATTTCTTCTACCGCCTTTATAAATGAATGTGACTGTGAATTTTAACAACATTTCAGTAGCAGCCTCTCTCTTCAGAGAGGAATATCATTTGCCTCAAATGCTCACAGGCTGTCACTCATTTCAGCTTTCTGGCGAGAGACATCCAATAAATGTACCAAAATAGGCAATACTACATTCAGTAACAAATTGTTCAATGCAAGTTAACATTGTAAGAATAGACATGCGCACATGATTCCTTTCTGTTGCCAGCTGTGTCCAGTTACACTTGAGTTATGGATTTTGTTCCTGCTAACTTTGAAAAACCTGACCTGAATGACTCAGCCTTCTCCTTGACATCAGCTTCACGGTCCAGGATAGTGGTTTCAGTTGAGGTAGGAAGGAAATGGCCCAATTTCATGAAGCACTCTCATCCATAGAAACAAAAATCTGATAATGGGGATAACTTGGTTGAGCTAGTGTCTCCCCATTTTGTCCTGACTTCATGGATGATCTGAGAGCAAACTAGGTGTGTTCTCAAGCTCCACAAGGCTGTTCACCTCCTTTCCAACCAATTAAGTTTCTTACTATACCATTTAGTTTCTCACTAGCTTCAAGTGTCTCTATATTCGATTTGGCAATGGAATTGCAGGCTCGGTTTGAGAAAAGTACTTCTCTACTTTGAATGGTGGTCACTGGTCAGCAGACAGACCTGGAGAGGCTAAGAGGAGTGTTTAATTGACCTGAGCTCTTTGGAAATGTGTCCTCTACTGTCTTTCCCTGGCAAGATCCTTCCTGCGAAACAGGTCTAAGATTGAATGTACCCCTCCTCCAGCCGACCCTTGACACCCGTTTCCACGGAAGCAAGAGGGCTACCATGAAACCAGTTCACCTAATGTGGAGTATAGGAAGGGGGCGGGAGCGCAGATCTGTCTTCACGTCCGTTCTCACACTCCCAAGTTAGTGGCACCCCAAAATGACTCACGTCCCTCAGCAGATGCATTCACAAGCATTTCTTTGTGTTAGAAGGTAGGCAATCATGAGAGGTCAGTTGAGTCCGTTCTCCACAGTCAGGCACATTACCGAGGATGGTGGGACATATGGAAAACAGACATGTCAGACACAACAAAGGAAATGGGGCAGTGTTTCCTCAGCCCTCAAGGACGCATAGGTGATATGATGCACAGATAAAAACAGATTCAGGCCTGAATTAAATACAAATAAAGAAATATAATCCAAATCTAAATGTATTTTATAAAGCCCTTTTTACATTAGCAGTTGTCACAAAGTGCTTTCACAAAACACCCGGCCTTAAACCCCATGGAGCAAACAACAATAGTGATGAACTTCAGTGGCTAGGAAAAACTCCCCAAGAGGGCCAAATTTAGGAAGAAACCTAGAGAGGAACCAGGCTCCTAGGGGTGACCAGTCCTCTTATGGTTGTGCCGGGTGAACATATTAAGAGTCCAAATTTTAATAATTCAATGTATGTGGGCGAAGCCCGGAGTCTATTTAAACCTAGTCCAGATTGGAGGCAAAACCGGAGGGACAAGGACAGGGGGGATCAGCAGAGTGGCAGCTTGAGAACGACCAGGCATCGTCCCGATCTGCAACACAACCAGGAGGACCCTGGACAGGGACCGCAAAATGAGTCAAGCCTTGTACTCCCTAGATGTGGCTCCAGACCTCAAGTTTAAAATGACAGAAAACAGGGAAAATTAAGACAATAATATAGCAGCGTAAGACGTTGGGGCTGAGACAGGGGGGGTCCAGTGACACAAATAATGACTATTTACAACGTTAATGTTAGTCAGACTGAGGTCTGATGTTCTAAATTAGCATGAGATGTACATTTCAATTCTTCGTAATGAACAAAATATTTGTTGGGGCACTACTAATGTATTTGCGATAATGTTGATGATGTTATTGTGACTCATATACCTTATGTTGTCAGACAACTGAGAGACTTAAAATGCATAGGCCTGATTCATATCTAGACACACACACACACACACACACATATATATATATATATATATATATATATATGTGTGTTTTCCTTGTTCATGCATCAACAACAGATTTTACATTTGAATCACTTAGCAGATGCTTTTATCCAGAATGACTTGTACATGCAGTACAGAAGCCAGTTGGAACAACCAAAAAACTCTATAGTAGCCATCATCACACTCAATGAAGCCATGCTAAGTCCAAGCTACAAAGACAATACAATTAATTATAGCTGCAAGCAGCATTTATCGGGTTTTAGCATAAGACAGAAAATGTACTGGCTACGTACAACATTCAGTAGCTAAGTTATAGTAAGCCTAAACTAAAACTGTTTAATTTCATATTGTGACACTTTTGGGGGTAATTCTCATGTCTTTCACTTGACAAGAAAGTAAGTTATTGTCACAAATGAAAGAAAAATGTATGTTTGTTAACCATGAAATGAAATAGCTGTGGCAGAGAAAAGTTAATCTTTAGTTTTGCTAGCAAATCTTCAATTCTTCTGACAATTCATAGGAAGTTAGTATGTACTAGCAAGCCTATTACTGGCTAATAAGCTGTTAAAACGGCCAGTGCCCCTGGCCATTTTAACAGCTAAAGACAGTACCCATCACATGGGAGACCCAAGTTTTTAATCCAGTAAGGGTTGCAAAATGTATTCATTTTCACTTTGGGGTGGCTAAACTAGGCTGGCCTGGTTCCTTTTCTGGTTCTACATGAGGATACTAGTTCCCTTTTACTAGTATCCTCATGCAGAAACACTATTTACATATAGAGTCACAACTCAGATCATATGTACCAAGTAGAATCTCACTTAAGATCTGTCTTTCGATAGTACAGAAGTAGCATTGCAAACGCTTTTCGCAAATTCAGAAATGCCGAAAAATCTTTATAATGGAATAGTTAAGTCTCAATTGCAAATATGCTGTGAGTTTGTGTGGTGAGCTTGCAAATGTGGTAAACCTCAATTGTGCCAACCGTGTGGTTGATAAAAATAGTTTGCAGACATTTTCGACGTATTATTATCAACATATGTATGAAGTAGAGTTATAATATAATTAGCTTGTAATAGTTGTGTGGAGATGTGTGCAAAACCACGCCTCCACACATGCAAGTGGAACATATGGTTCCTATGTGTATAATCACTTTGAAAGAGAAATCAGTGCTTCATTATTCGCTGGTCTATGACTCAACATACTTATAAACAAAGTTAGAAGAGAAGATAAACATGACTTTAGGGGAACTTTAGTCCCACACCCACTGAACAATAGCTCATTAATTGAATGTTATAACACCATGTTACATGTGAAAGGAATGCTGTATTCAATATACTTGCTCACCAGTGAACTGCTGAAACCCTAATAAACATTGTCAGCATTCATTCATGAAGGCAACAGTGGGATTTCCTCTGGAGTGCAGATTCCCTTTGAAAAGGTTTCAAAGGCTTTCTGAAAATGGGCAAGGACAGCACTGTCCGAGCTTCAACAGGAACCACTGCAAGGACAGAGAAGACTTTTGACTAGGCAGATTTGGAGCTGTCCTCACATAGTGGTAAGATGTTATAGAGCCCAGAGCTGGCAGAATGACTACCTAGACTAGGGATGTAGAATCTGAGCATTGCCTGAAGGTATGGAGGCAAAGCTCCCCTTGCTGCTCCATAGGCAAGAGACATGGTCTTACATACTTGGGAAGTTACAGACCGGCTGTAGCAGTTTCAAGGATTACAAGTGATTATAATCACTTCCTGTGTAATAGAGTCCCCTCCTTGATGTTTTCAGAGAACAACAAGGTATTGTCTAGATTGGGACACTAGACTGATGGATAGCTCTTGAACTGGACATGCCTTTCCCTGGAGGAAGAGCCGTTCCACCTTGTCAAGGTTGACCTTGAGATGTCGAGCGACATATAAGCAGAGGTCAGCAAGGCACGCTACACTGATGTGCATGTTGAAACCGGGGTGTCACATGGGGAGAAAATAATAATAGCTGTCATCTGCATGGCGATGATAAAAGACCATGTGAGTATTTAAAGTGTCTTTACAGGGAAGGAAAACACACATATGTCACAAAGCTGAAATATTTTGTATTATTTACATGACAATATCTTAGTTCAAGTTCACAGAATTACTTAAGGACAAAAATACAAACAGCGGAAAAGCCAATTGTCCAAATACTATTGGCACCCTAAAACATACAAAATGTATTTTCTAAATGGTTCATCCAAGATGGATGAAAAATACCCTTAAATATATGCTGACAGCTTGCTATGAAACACAAAGCCAACCTGTTACAAAATCGGCAGAACTGTCCTGAATATTTATCAATTTCTTTGTCTATTAAATAACCTTGCTATCGGTATAATTTCTTGTGCAAATTTGATCCAGATGTTGCCTTTTGCAGTATCGTCCATATATGCAAAACAACAAAAGATGATTAAATCTAGAAGTGCTGGTATGATCTCCTCAGACGGATGCTCCACAAAATAGGACAAAAAAGCAAGAGTGCTTTTAGACTGCTGTCTACGGCTACACTCAATTGGAATCCATTTCCAATGGTTATGTAGTAGGCTTATAAAGGAACAGGGGTTGGGAAGAGAAGAAACGATTAGAAGTAGACAGGAGATGGTTGAATAAATCTGTATCCATCTCATAATAGTCTGTTTTGTGTTATTCTCAGTGAAGATTGCATTCTAAACAAATAGATTCAAACACCCAGCCCGTAGAGAAGCAGCCTTTTTGCCTTGTTGTCCTTGACGGCGTACAAGTACCAAGACTACATGTACTTGAAAGCCTTCAAGGACAACACAGGAGAAAATGCTCTGCCAGTTTCTGCCATTTGAGTTTTGAGTTATTTATTCCCTTTTCACTTAAAATTGCATAACATGTGGAATAGGTAAGGATACAGTAGTATTTATATTCCTTCTGACAGGTAATGTTACTAGAGCAGGCTACCGTTGAATAATCTCTAATTATCAACAAAAAACAGTAATCAGGAAGCTGTTGTTGAAATGTCCAGAAATGAACAAGACTAGTCTTGAACCTTTATTAATTCAGCATATATCCAGTAAGCAACTGTCACTATCAAATGCTACAGGTTACTTGCGCACTACAAATCCTACCCATGCTTAAATAGGATCCTGGGGATTGGGAGACCACCCCGATTTCTAACGAGCCACTCCCCTTTCCAGGAAGCCACTCCCCTTTCCAGGGCACTAAATGTCCATTGTCATTAATCCCTTCAGGACACACAGGCTACTTGCATCTTCAAAGAAAATATAGGCTATCAAGAAACAAAATTTGCTCTCTCTGAACAGAGAAAATACATCAACCAAGATCTCTGTCAGAGTTTAACAGAGCCCTGTTGACCCAGTTACTCAACTGCATAAACAGAGGGCCTTAAATTTACTCCTCCACAAAGCCCAGAAAACATTCCAAATTACATCATGTTGACCAGGGATTGAATGTCACGTCACATGTTTTATCCAAACCCTGAAGCACCACTTTAATGTATTTACATAATAACTGAAGGTGGTCCCAGACCCCACATCATCCAAAAAGCAAATCATTTAATGGAGTCTGATTTTGAGTAGTAAGTCTTTTGGTAAAATATTATCAATATGCTAACATGCAGCAGCTAAGTCATATTAAACGGCCAGTTGTTAAGGGAGTTTTCAACTGCATTTTCACTAGTTCAACCTAAATTATTTTGATTTTGTCACTCTCCTGCAGCCTACTTATAGTTAATTGATTTTCCAAGGAAAACATTTGTGAGAAGAGATGGGAGGCAATAAATAAAGGGGAAAATGGAATTAAAGAATTGCAGTGGATAGGTTAAGAAAGGAGAAATGTTTTGGCCTTATTATGCCCACTGGAAAACAAACAGTTTCCTAATGAACAATCTTATTTACCAAAGCTTATGGATATTCGATTTGTTACCAGAAAATTATCTTTTGATATAGTTCCAATAATAAAAGTACATTGGCAGATCACATGTGTACTTCCCTGCAAAATCAATTCAACAATTTAAAAACTATTTGAGTCACAGCATTGATGAAACATTATTGATGAGACCCCAACATGGTGAGGTCAATTCAGTGTAAACCATAGATGAGCCATCCCGATACAATCCCATACATAATCATACTCGCATTTTTAGTCCTGCTCTAATTAATTGACCCAACAAAACTCAAGATGGTACTTGCCTGTGGACCAACTGACGGTAATAATTGAAAAGAGTTGTGCTTGTTAGTCAGAGATAAACATGCACTTCACTCTGT
The DNA here is from genome assembly GCA_016801105.1 of Esox niger. NCBI lineage: Eukaryota > Metazoa > Chordata > Actinopteri > Esociformes > Esocidae > Esox > Esox niger. The sequence goes on from JACXGJ010001212.1 coordinate 72,398, forward strand.
ATAATTTTTCTCCAGTGCTGCTAAGATACAAAATGTATCTTATTCTGAGGATAAAAAAAATATGAAATGAAAATACAGTTATTGGGAAAATAGAGAAAAATTATGTACCCAGTTGAATTGATGAATTTTTATTTGTTTTGGTGGACTAGATAAACCAGACCGTCAGTCCTTATTTTTCATTATTAATATACACAGAAAACAAACCTTAGTTGCCCAAAGGGTTAGTCAAAAGATTATACACCAAATACACGAGGTGATGGCAAGGCAAGAGGAAAGATTAAGTCATTAAAAACCTCTGCAATACTATACACTTAGTGCCTTTTCATCTTCCATTGTTTCCCATACCATAATACATTTTTGTCTCAAGACAAAATTGCCCCCTTGTTCTAAGATAAAGATGTTCCCCTGAGAAGGTCTATCATATTGATATTCTATTGCAGTATGTTGACTCCCACACAAACTCAGTACTTGGCATCATGTACTGCAGATCATGAGAGATTGGGCATATATCTATAAATGCAAAGAAAATGTATTCTTCGGTATCGTGTGAATATGTTCCATAAAGAATATTCATTAAGTCTTCTTTCCTAGTATGATTTCCCATTGACTAACTGCACATCACCTAAACATCAATTAAATCAACATTTCTCCTTGTGATATTCAGTGAATATAGGTAACAATGTAATCTCACATAACCATACCTGAAAAAATGCTGTCAAACCTTCTCGACAATGTGTGTAGGAAATATCAATGCAAACCCTTTATATACAGGACATTCCTTTATATAAAACATAATTCCCATCTTATAGCTTTACGTTGCACCTCCTTTACAATGCATCATGTTCCATGTTGCCACACACTGCAGAGCCAATTTACTTTGCCTGAGTGACGTTATTGTAATGGCATCAGGTTGTTCTCTTAAGAAAGCATTGGCCAGAGCTTTGCCAGTTGATAATCCACAGACAATTCAATTAAGCTGCAGAGGAAAAAGACAGCTCCAGGCCTTCAATCTATTAAAGGCAACCTATTATTACACAATTTCTTCTCTTTGGGAAAGGAGATATTTGTGAGTTTACAGACATGATCCAATTGATGGCTTCCACATTTTACCCCACCTCTCTGGAGAAGGATGGGGTGGATGGGGAGGATGGGGCGGATGGGGAGGATGGGGCGGATGGGGCGGATGGGGAGGATGGGGCGGATGGGGAGGATGGGGCGGATGGTTCGGAGGGGGAGGATGGGGTGGATCGGGAGGATGGGGTGGTTGGGGTACCACATTGAGCAGTTAGGGTTAACTTTTTTTGTCAGGGTTAGATCAGGAATTCGATTGCAATTTTTGAAATCTGACTACTATCTTGATTAAGCTCACATGTGCCAAGACACCACAAGGTGACACAAATTTGTAAGGGATGAGTCAAGGTGACCCTGTTAGACTACAAAGCTAACACCCCGAACTGTGACAGTCAAAATCCTTGTCAAAATCCTAAAGCTATATTCAAACACAGATTTCTGTATTTTTTATAGCATATTTGTAATTGTGCAAATCTAGTGATAGTTCATTATGGCAGATCTTTTTTAATTGCAGAATTTGCAATATTAGCAAATATAATTGTTTTAGTTTGTGGCAGAATACATGAAATAGGATGTAGCCTACTTCCAGGATTGTTGGGTTACTAGGTCAAAAGTATTGCCACAGATGGAACCCCAACCCTAATGTAAGGGAACCCTGAGGGGCACCACCCAAACCTTGATCGTTCTCTGAATGTTCTGCCAAATACACCTTTAACCCTAAGTAGAAATGACTGTGGATTTATCCCTCATGTGACATCGGCTCCCCTTCCTCTCCCGTGTTCCACCTCGCCGGTGCACTGACCACTGATCCCGCGGGGGATTATTATTGTCTGTCGTATCCGTGTTGGTGAGCTTGTTAATTTTTCTGAAAAGATAAAGAATATTGACTGCTATCGTTCGTTTTGTTTCTTTTCCCTTTTTACCTCGCAAAGCACTCATTATGCTTGCACTATCACACCTTCTGCATCAACAAGACATCCACAGGTGTCCATGGAAAAGGAAAATCCCATCATTTTGGCACAACATAAAAAATGTGTGCCACTTTGGTTAGTGTAGTATCAACAACATTTAAGGGCAACCACATTTCTATCAGATTGGATTGGTTTCCTGTCAAATTGGGGTGTCCAATTTAGGATCCAATGTAGGATCTATGCCATAACTCCAACATGGGGAACTGTTTTAACTGTGTTAGCAAACTCAGCGAAACACCTTGACCACAAAATTACATTCTTGCCATCTGGCTGGTACTGTAAAAATTGTGATTATCGGTAAAAAGCACACTTCTCCAGCCTGCTTGTGGCCATTGAAGGTTAGCTGTTCTGATGTCTGGTCACAGACAATCCTGTAGGGGTAGAAACGGTATGTGGAGGTCCTGGGCTAGTGATTCCAATGCTACTTCTAACATATTCTAAGCAAATTTGGAGGTGGCTTATGGAAGCTGGAGAAATTAACATTCCCTTTTGCATCAACAATTTGGGTGCACATTCCCGCAGTCAGCAGGCCAACCGCACACCCTCCCAAAACATATGACTGTGGCATTGAGTTGAGTGACCATTTTCTCTGGTACCATAAAGTGGCAATATATAGTCTCCAGCTGCCAGGTACTTGCTGGGGTGCCTCTGGGCATCTCTTTGCACCTCGGGGCCACAGTCAGGGCCTGACCGCAGAGGTGCCTCTAGGCACCAATTAGAGACAGTTGCCTGGCATTGCCTCAGATTGGGGACCCTATTTATGTGGTCCTTTTTGTCTTTCGGTTTTGTGGTTCATTGTTTATGCCTGTTGCACTTTAGTTTGAGGTGTACCTTCAGTTTGTTGTTTTTGTTGTGAAAAATAAAATGATTTCTCATTCTTGCTCTGTGTCTTGTGTCCAGCCCACCCCCAGCCATGACACCAGCAAAGGGGGACCTGATAATTTGATTCTTGACGTGCCTCAACTGTTAGGAGGATAGAGAAGATTATCTTGGCAGATGAAAAATGTTGACTAAAAGAAAAATGAAAAACCTTCCATGAAACAAGGAACGGAACCAGGCAAGCCCTTGTTCAGCCAGTCCATGTTCAGAAGGGATAAATGTTGTTGCCCTCAACATATTTGAACCTGGGTCTCCCATGTGAGAGGCTGTATCTTTAACCACTAAACCAGAAAGTCAGATGTATGTTACAGTACATGTCGGTATATTGCCTTAATGTTATTGTGTGATCATTTTGTCACACAATAACATCACACCAAGTTTGAATATTTCTCCAGACACCATTAAGCATTGTTTTAAACTGACTAACATGTCTTATTAAGTTCACTTCCACCTCAAACAGCTTCTATGAACTGTATGGCTTTTGCAACTGACTGTTTTGACAACTTATTAGCCAGTAATAGGCTTACTAATATCTACTATCTTCCTAGAAATATTCATAAGAAATGAGCAATTGCAAGCGAGACTGAAGATTAACTTTACACTGCCAAAGCTATTTCATTTTATGGCACAACAATGCTTGTTTTTCTTTCATTCATGAATGACACTGATACATTTAATATAACTGACATTTTCATTGAGTGAAAAGGCGAGAGAATCGTGGAAACCACTCCTCTTTAACTTTCCAAGGGGTTGTGATCCAGCCTATATTACCCCATATGCTGCCATATCAGCAACGACTACAATAAGTCATGTTGTTCAACTACATTTAAGCATCTAGTCATATTGTTTAACTACAGTGAAGCACCTAGTCATGTTGTTCAAGTGTAATGTTTCTAAATTATGATCACTGCATTCATATACCTTGCTCTCTTCTAGATTTTTCTCCCTCTTTAATGTCCTTGTTCTGCTTGTGCTTATTTCTCTCTCTTATCTTTAATGTCCTGATCCTGGTTCTGTTGCTTTCTCTCTCTCCTTTAATGTCCTGATTCTGTTAATTTTCTCTCTCCTTTTATAACCATGTTCTGGTTGGGCTTGTTTCTATCTCTTGCTCTCTCACCATCTTTAATGTTCTGGTTCTGTTCATTTTCTCTCTCCCTCTTTAATGTTCTTTGTCTGGTTGTGTTTATTTATCTCTCTCCCTCCTAAATTGTCCTACTTAAGGTTGTTTATTTCTGGTTGTCCAACATTAAGCAGAAAGGGCTGAAAGTGCATAAGGAACATTTCTGGAATATTTTATTTCAGTCCATTAAACATGGGATTAACACTTGACATTTTTTTGTTCAGTGTAGAATCAACATCAAATTGATCAGTAATACAGTGTAAACGTAAATGTTGTGAATGGAAATTGCTTTATTTAACTATTTGAGTATCTGGACTATCGGCAATTGTGGGTTAGTTTACAGGCCCAAAATGGCCAGAAACAAAGAACTTTCTTCTGAAACTCACCAGTCTATTCTTGTTCTGAGAAATGAAAGCTGTTCCATGTGAGATAATGCCAGAAAACCGAAGATCTCATACAACGCTAAATATTACCCCATTCACAGAACTGTACAAACTGTCTCTAACCAGAATAGAAAGAGGATTGGGAGGCCCCGGTGCACAACAGAGCAAGAGGACAAATGAGTGTGTAGTTTGAGAAAGAGGGGGCTCAGCTGGCGGCTTCATTAAATATTACCCGCAAATCACCAGTCTCAATGTCAACAGTGAAGAGGCGACTCCAGGATGCTGGCCTTCTAGACAGAGCATGGCAAAAAACACACTGGAAGGAGGAAGATTGGAAAAAAGTTTTTGGGACACAAATCTTTATCGGATTACAAAGACGAACATTTGTGAGGCACAGACCTAATGAAAAGATGCTGAAGGAGTGCTTGATTGATCTGTGCCATACCCTGTGGATGGGGTTACATTGGAGCCAATTTCTCCCTACAACAGGACAATGATAAAAAGCACAGATGCAAACTATGTAAGAACTATTAAGGGAAGAAGGAGTCAGCTGGTATTCGCTCTATAATGGAAAAGTAGGTCTTCAGAATCTTCAGATTACCTCAACAAATTGACAACTAGAATGCCAAAGATCTGCAAGGCTGTAATTATTGCAAATAGAGGATTCTTTGATGAAAGCAACATTTGAAGAACAACATTTCTGTTAAAATTTCCTTTTTAACCTAAAGTACTATATTTCCTATTCATTTTGCTATATTTCCTATTCAAAGTAGTTTCATGTATGTTTTCATAGAAAGCAAGGACATTTGTTAGTGACCCCAAACTTTTGAACAGTAGTGTATATTGTATAAATCAAAACATCAAGACAGCTGGAACATAGGAATGTCTGTGAGGTTAATACATCTCGCACACCACATTACACACAACATTTGTGTTAATTTCCAAATGTTACTGTGGCTGGCTTAGTAAGTCTTTGAAATGAATCACAAAGCACATATGGAATCTGTATTCTACACAAATGAGGGCGTGCAGCAACATTTTTCATTGTAATCAATTAAAAAAAGAAATTAGTTGAAAATAAAATGCCTAATTCATTAGTTTAAGAAGACTGGAACACAAATACCCCTATCTTCTACTGAACTGAATAACATCTACACAAATCTGAAACGTTATTTGGTACAAACCAACAACCTACCAATACGAACTGAAAACACTGGAAATAATGACACATTTAAGATATTCAGATTCCAGAAGGTTCAGATGGACAGAAAATTTAACAGGCTGCCTGAAAGTTCTGCCACACCCACACTGAGAAAATCTGAAGTGGCCAAATATATGGGCCAAGCTTATCATCTGACACTTTCAATTGTACTCAGTCCCTGCTATTTTTCTGGCAGCTATAGAGCTCAGCCATAATTAAAAGACAGGCTTCGTCTCGGACTGGCCATAAAAAGATGATTAAAGTATGGAGTGAAAACATAGCAACAGTGATACAGAGGACTGAGAGGCCACACACTGCTGGAGTCCCAGAGTTGAATATTCTTCATGCATAAGTCATGCAATGTGAAGTGTAAACACTGGGGGCTATTGTCCCTACTATAAAGAGCTGAAAGAAGAAAAACATGCATGGTTGAAAAAGGGAAGGAGGGAGGTGAGAGAGGGAAAAAGGTGAGAGAGAAAAAGAGAAGGATAGAGAAACAGATAGAGGGAAAAAAGAGATGAAGCTTTCCCTTTCAAAAGCATGTCCATCACTCTGCCTCCCCAGAGGTTGTTCACAACACATAACCCAGAGAGACCAACAGCTTACTCATACTAGAAACACCTTACAGATAATTTTTGTAGATTACAGATTATGCAGATGCTGAACTAGTTTTTCTTGGATTATTACTGAGAAAACATGACCGTTTTACCTTGAAATCACTTAATAATATCTTGGAAATGGACAGACATTACAGAGAACACAAAGGTTATAATCTTAATGCCTTGCAGTACAAGATGAATATTTAATTTGATTAATAACTCTGTTTAAAGATCAGGCAAGAATTGCGTTCTTCCACCAAGCTAAAGTGTTCGTTGAATAGAGGGACAACGAACTGTTTCATTGTTTGACATATTGAAGACTGTCTAATAGGAACATAATCTCCAGCAAATGAAATCTACAGAGAAATCAGTTTCAAGGTGGTCTACAAAATAATATTAAATTAACCAACACAAACCAATTGACTGATTATGGACTGAATTGTCTACTGCTGTCACTATAAGTAGTCACATGGTATCGAAATATGAAGCTCAAGGATATAAGCGTTCATCCACTCTTTGTCACACCGATCATGAGGACAGCATATCTTGCTAGCTATTTTCTGTCAGCTTTGGAATGCTGGGAAATTCCATTTCTTCCAGTAATTACTTTGGGATGATTGAAGCAAAAAAGGCATGTAGAGACTGTGCTTGCTGCCATCCCAAAAGCCTCAACTTCACAGTCATTGGAGTGGTATATAATCCAGTTTCTTGCCCAAAGGCAGATATGGAGGGATAGAGGATTGCTCATAATCAATCTCTTGATTGTTGTGTGACCTTGAGAAAACCAACAATAGGATTACTCACAACTACGAGCTATAAGCAGGCTGTATTGGGCAGTAGGCACTACCACAGTTTGTCCATCAGCTCCACACAATGTGACAACAATGCTCCCATTCCGATCGATCCTTACAAAGAGAACTGAAATGTACTCACTTCTGTGACTGATACGTGGTGTTTTCAAGGCCAGATTAGTTGCACTCCTTGGATCAGGGCTGGAGATTGCTCTGTAGTGGGCAATAACCTCTACTCTCACTGCTGTTTTTTATGTGGCCAACCTATGGCTTTTATGTGCCTTTCAAACAACATCAGACCACATCAAACCACACCATGAACAGTTTAAAAACGTAACATTGGATAATGTCTCACTGCAAACACATAGCAATGTGACACATTCAGTGATCAGCAACTAATAGATAAAGCAGTCCAGTTAAAACCAGCAGCTTCATTGGGAGCTTTTAATCCATGTAAACAAAGAAGTCACGATTGGAGCCATAGTGAAAGGCAGAGGTGGGATCAATTCCAATTTGAGCCCGGATTCGATCTGAAAGCAGCTTCAAACTGCATTTTCCAAATGAGCCAATATCTACAGCATTTACCATGCATAGTAATCTCAGCAAACATTGCCTTCACAAGCTACAATGCCCATAACCAGCTACAGTGCATTCAGAAATATTTCAGACCCCTTTACATTCTCTTGTTATGGACTTACATTATATAATTACATTCATTTATTTTGCCATCAATCTACCCACAATCCCCTATAATGACTACGCAATTTTTTTTTCGAAATGTATACCAAATGATTGAAAATTAAAAAACAGTAATATCTGATTTACATTAGTATTCAGACCCATTTTAATGCTTTGTAGAAGGGCCTTTGGCAGCACCAGGTTCTGTAATTGAGAAGCACCCCCATAGCATGATGCTCCCATCACCATGCTTCACTGTAGGGATGGTATTCGCCAGGTGATTAGCAGTACCTTGTTTTCACAGATGGTGCACCTGGCATTCAGACCTAATGGTTTCATTCAGGTCTCATCAGACAAGATACTTTTTTCTCATGCTCTCAGAATCCTTCAGATGGCATATCTTATGCCTTTTACTCAGGAGGGGCTGCGATCTAATCACTCTACCAGAAAGGTCTGATTAATCAAGTCCTGCAGAGATGGTTGTCCTTCTGGCAGGTTCTCAATTATCTGAACCATCTGGCAGGTTCTCAATTATCTGAAGCTCTGTTAGTGACCATTGGATTCTTTCTCACCTCCATAACAAAGACCCTTAATGTCCGGCTTGGTTTTGCTCTGACATAGACCGTGAAGTGTAAGAACATAAATATGAGGAGTGCCTTTCTAAATCACTGATGTGTGGCTTTACAAATCATGTCCAATCAATTGAACTTGCCAGTGGTGGACTCCAATCAAGTTATAGAAACACCTCAGAAATCATCAAATGGTCTGACTGCATATATCCATGAGATATTTTTGTTTTTCATTTTCAATAAGTAGCCAATTATGTAATAACAAAGAGTCAAGAAAATTATGGCATCTAAATACTATCCCAAAGCACAGTATGTAGTGTAAGTGTACGTACATGTCAACATGCATGCTAACATGAATGTATGTGAGGACTGGCTTTCAAAAGAGTTGGAAGGTCAGCACCCTTAGTCAAGCTTTTTGTTATAATTAGGCTACATGTCATTTCCTGAAATGCCTTTTATGTTCATGACGGTTAATTCTCAATCGTTTGTTTATTTAAAATAACTTGCAATAATTACACCCCTCTTATTTAATCTCAGGTATTCAGACTAACCATGGTGCATTGCCCTACCGCAGAATCAAAGAAACAGATTACAAGCCAGAAGAGAATTTTAAATAGGACTATTTGCTAAACATGTACGTTAGGGAAGGAAGGAAATAGAGATGGGAGAATCATTGAAGGGTTGCATGTCTATTACAAGTAATAGGCTCTTGAATGTGGATGCACCGTGTGGAGAATTATTTTAGATTCTTGACAGGCAGGGTGCTCTGGCTGCTTGGTCGATATGGTTCAGACTTCTGCCAGGAAGAGAAGACCCTCTGCATTGCTGCCCCAGATGCATACTTAATTTTCTCATATTTCCATATGGTGATACCCTGAATATTTGTGTAAAACCTGACATGGATTAGTCTGTTCAATGTTTTAATCAGTTCAAGGCTTAAATCATCTTGAAGATAAATACAAAATGTGATGAACCACAGCTGTCGAGCCAACCCACCTAGCAGCTCAAATTTCTGGTCAGGAGTTACACATTGGTCATTAACAGATCATGGATATAGTCTTTGTTCATCAATAAAAATACCAAATTAATTATTCAAATACATCAGGGGTGACATTTCTACCCAACTCTACCATAGTCATGCTTGTTTTAATATACCGTAACATATACTATGTTTGGGGACTAAGCTCCAGGTTGCCAACCTAGATTGCAAGCTGAACATAAATTCAATGGTTGCCAAAACGGGAAAGGCATGGCTATGATAAAACGTAGCTCTGCATTCTTGACATTACAGTCCTACAGACCCTAGTTTTATCACATCTGGACTACTGCCCAGTTGTACACTAAAGTGCCACAAAAAAGGACATGGGAGTGGACAGGGCAGAGAGCAGAAAAGCATATATAGCCCTGAAAATGTACACCTGGAGTAGACATGGACTGAATCATAATTTTATTTTTTTAAGATGTGTTGAAGTATTACAGTTATTGAACTGTTTGTTCAAGCAGTTAATACACAGCTCCGACACAAAACATGCCACCAGGTATCATTTTGAGACTGGAAGACAAATGTTTCTAAATACAGCCATGACTTAATGGAATACTAAACTTGAAAAGTATTATGACCTGTATTTTCTGTTGCTGTTTCTGGTAGATATGTATTATATATTTTTGTATATATTTTTTAAATAAATAAATACACCGCCACAGTAGCTTTTGCTCTGAGATAAGAAAACTACACACTGGAAGTACAGAGAGAACTTGAGCTGTCCGTGGTGCTGACATCTTATGTAAAGTAGGCGACATCTGCACAAATGATGCTGTAAATACATTAGTACAAGGGATGAACTGCACGTTTTCAATGTCAGTATAAACAGCAAATAGACTGCACAGTACTGTCGTGGAATGGTTTGAACTACTCAACACGTGTTTACAATAGCAAAATGCACGCAGCTTTCGGAATCATAAAACTCCATAGTTGTTTCTGGCCCCTCTGGTGTGAGGCTCTGTTGGTGGACTTCGAGATTAACGTCGAGCCAAAACAGTCCAACAGACAAGGTCGGCGGGCTCCAGAAGCGTACGGAATCGCCAATGCAAATTAGTATGCGCCCTCCCTGCCTTTTCGTTTTGTAACGCGGTTCTCTACCTCAGAGGGAGACCATGAGAGACTGAGTGAGAGAGGGAGGAGCGGAAACACGATTCTTAAACGTCGTGACTTCACATACTCGGCTATACTAGTTTGGGCTAGGATATAATAGAATGTTCTTAATCTAAGAGTAGATTACGTGGGTGAAAGATTCGACCCTGTTTCTGAATGCTTTCGGCATTGAAATATGCAGTTTCGAGCGGTCCAATAGAAGGTAGGCTAAACGATATTCTGATTTGTATTTTATCACACTGATTATCCTAAGCATTTATGGATGACAAAATATGCGATATGCAACTTCAATAAATGTTATAATCACTTGTTACACAGGTTCGCGCTGACAAAATCATAGTTTAGGCTGATAACGGGCATTATTTTTTAAGATGTGGCAGTGTTAACCAGCGTATGAGAAGTTGGTCGTTACAGAAAGATTATACAAACAAATAATTCTGCTTTCTGTGAGCCTATAGTGTATGTGCAAACTGTTGCTTCCCTTGTCTGGTAGCTTATATCTGAATGCCCTAAATCCAATTGATGTAGCCGCATAAGGACTGAACCGTGGGAAAGTCATACTGAATTAGAACAGCCCCTAGCCTGGGTATATTGGCAAAACTGCCAACCCCCTCAAACTGTATTTCTTAATGACATTATGATCTGGTTATTGTGTTTGTGCTGAGAGTGTATTGATGATACCACAGTGAAATATCTCTTTGGGACTTTCTTACCTTGGCTGTAAAGAATGTCGAGGCATTTCTACATTTCAATGGCTATCCACTATTACAAAAATATAAAGCGCACGTGGACTATGTGTCGTTCACCAACACAATCATGCATCATTTATGCTGGCTCATACATCAACATAATAAGATGGATTGTACATGTAATATGCCTACTTTCACTGTTGCAGTTCATAGCCGGACTTTATTGCTGCATACACCAAAAGGCTACATTTAGTTTGTTTTTAACTTTCTGCTTCACATTACATTTCTTTCTCCATAGTTTAACTGTTGGTAGAGAAGAAGAGGGCTCAGGGATCTTGGAAGCAATTAAAGCATGGAAGTCAATATCTCTCTTCCACAACATTAATCTTGTAAAGCCATTGATTTATCCATATTTTTATGATATGACTGTATAGTGCATCAACTGAAATGTAGTAGGGACTTTATTTTGAAGAGGAAAACCGATAAGCACTGTTTAAAATGCTAATGTATAGCACTGCTATTTTTTATGTTTTGGAAATGGGTTACAATTCTAATGGAATGCCATTATAGAGCTTTGATTTCCGTTATTCTTCATAGAAATGTCTGCTTAAACACAGTTGGTCAAAGCAAAAATAATTGAGAGATGACAAACCCTATTATCAAGTGCATGTCAGTGTGCAGGTTTACAAACAAGACACTGGTGAAATTCAAGTACACAAAAAACAATATACGAGCTCTGATGCACCATGAGAAACTAGGCATGTGCTGTAGTCAACAGGCAGATGCTCTCTTTCCAAGCAACCAATAACCTGAGATATAGGCTAATACCACACCAGGTTAAGATAAAAAAAACTATTAGAATTAGCAAAGGTAAATTAGTTCAGGACAGAAACAAAATCCTATTTGTCAACATATGCACCTATTCGCTAAAGCTATATTCAGTAGATTTCCTTTGTATTTTCCAATAGGTGTCATATATACAAAAACAATATATGTTCTGCCAATTTAAATCTGACTTGATGGCTTATATTTTATCGTCCAAGGAAACTCCTGGCTTCCAGGGCTGGCTGGCTGTTCTGTTGCCTTGGAGATTACTGTAAAGGTCGTCACTGCTTGTGACACATCAGAGAGATCTGATTACACGGTGGTCCTTTTGGTCTCCAGTCCAGAGGCATGGCTATGAACCATGGAAATGATTTAATCTGACGCCGCTGCCTGGTAGCCTACTTAATGTGTGATTAGACTGGACTTATGGAGCCTTGGGAAGATTCTACTGTGGATCTAAGGAAGCTGTAGATCCGTTGTTCTTTCTCTGGAATGGTGGCCCTCTAGGGGTCAGAGAGCCTACAGCTGGACGGTGGGGATGGCCACGCCCCTGTACAGGCTGCGTTGCTTCCTGCGTCGGGCTCAGATTGTCTTCCTCTTCCTGGGGATTGCCTACCTGATGGCAGGGAGTATCCTGCTGCTTCAGCGCTCCGGCCTGACCTTCAAGGCAGCCCAGCTGCCGGGGGGTGCCAGCAGCCCTCCTCTCCTGGCACTGGTGGCGCCTCCCACAGCTGTGAGGGCCTCGACCAGCCTAGGCATGAGGGCGCGCTCAAGATGGGCAGCCAACCAGGGCGTGTCGGGTGGCGGAGGGAGCATCAAGATGGGGCGACGCCGGCCAATGTACCGGCTCCTGGGGATCAAGCGTCTGCACCGTCGCTGGTTCCACGGTCTCGTGCCAGACGCACAGGAGAAGAGAGGCCCTCTCAAAAGCAATACAAGGCACAAAGGTACCACGCTCTGCCTGTAGTTTATGTGCGAACTGCATATCAGGCCTTGATTGAAATTGTATTTTTTTTCCAGGCTCACTAGCAGGACCAATCAGCTCAGGCCTGCTGCCAACATTTGTCAGTGGTGTGCGCTACTAAACGGTTAATCTTGTTGTACCGATGGATTTGACGTGGCTTTTCACTGAGTGATTTGTTTTGACCTGACAAGGGACCTACATGGGCTGCTTCATGCACGATGCCAATGAACAAGCCCTGGGGGGGACGGTGCTGTATGACCAGCGCAAAATGACCAGCTCTTTGTGTCAAGACACCTGTTCAGAAAGGTAATGAGCCCAGAGGAACTATGGGGAGCTCTATTTGGTTAGTTATTCTAGTTACTGGGATGAATAGTTCCTGTGTTTCAACGGGGAGCCAGGTGGCAGGACAGTTCTCAGTTCACATTCAGCGTGCATGAGTGTGTCTGAGATGCAGAATGAGAAATAGTGCTTTTTTGTGGGTGTTAGTAATCATTCAAATTAATGACAAAACAGAATAAATCAATTTATGACAAAACAGTTATTGGTGCAATATTTCACAGTATGTCTAGACATAGGAAATGATTGCCATGAAAACAAATAGCCAAGGCAAACAGAATCAGACCATGTATTCTGCAAGGGGGGAGACTTGTTCGAGGTTGGAAGCCAGGGAAAAATAAACTAACCCGCAGTAAATCAGTAACTGTGTGTGCTTCATCAAACCAACCAAATACCTTACCTGGCCGAGCTCCAACAGTGTTCATTAGATTACCGGACAACAGTACGTGACAATGGCCAGGAAATCAACAATTAATATCACCATATGTTAATATATAACAATTTTGTGCATAGAGCTTTGGAGATGGGGAAATTTTGGACAGCCTTCAGTTATCTTCCAGGATCTCCACCTGTTAGTACCAACAGCCATGTGATTGAATGCCCCACTCCACTCCACACACACACACACACACACACACACAAAGACCAGACATGCATTTATCACAAATCAGACTCATATGACCCTTGTGATTGGAAAGGCCCCCGTCATGTGATCTATTCAGCTAGCAGTTAGAACACCTAGGATAAATGAACTCTGCCCTTCAACACTGCCAGCTCTGAATGACTATATTAAAACAGTATTATTTATTCACAACACCAGCCTGGTGTCCTATGAGGTAAATTAGCCTAAGGCTAATGATAGGAAGTGGTTTGAGTCAGCTCTGGGTTGAGACACTGAGGTGAAGGACGTGTGACTTGTATGTATGTCTACCTGCAGTGGGTACCGGTTTGCAGGTCTGGAGTACGGTGCAGACTGTCACTGTGGTAACCGCATCAGCAGCCCGCGGGCCCAGGAGGAGGACTGTAGCCTGGTCTGCAGGGGTGAGAGGGGAGCCCATTGTGGGGGTGTGGGCCGCCTCTCCATCTACCAGGTGGAAGAACAGCTTCCAGGACAAAGGAAATGTAAGGGTGCAATACTCATCCTGGATAGAGCTGACTGAACAGCTCTAATGGTTTTCACTGACCTCTGACCTGGAAGCATATCTTCAGTGTTAATATCCAATAACATTACAAGTCAGTCATAGCCACTATACAGTTTGGCAATTTACCATCTAGGATAAATACAGTATTACAAGAGGAATATTTATGTGTGCAATGTTTCCTTTAAACCTGGCAATGTAAGGATACTATACTTACCAGATCATTTGAAATGCTTAACATGACTACATTACTACATTAAATGCATTTTGCAATGTTTATAAGTCTGATCTCTGTCTGCCATTGTTCTCATATCACCCTTGTGATTACAGTCAGAAATGTCCGCTACAGTGGCTGCTTCAAGGTGCAGAAGAACTCCACCAACATCTTCCCCTTTTACTCCCTCCAGCCAAACTCCACATCACAGTCCTGCATTGAGACCTGCACTGATAAGGTTTGATTCTATTTACTGCAAGAAACCCTGAAAACTGCTACCTTTAATTTGCAGCACAAGCCCAGACCTCGTCGTCCTCACTCAGATCTAACTGCAGTGAGGTGTCATTGATCATCTTTCTCGGCTCCCCAGTGAAGATAGATGGGAATGATACGGCTTTTTGTGATGAAAGCACCATACGACCATCCTTCATACTGTCTTGGTGCACATGGATAACACATACCAAAGTGTTATCTAAAATCAGAACCAATTTTAATTTAGCTGTGCCCATGTACCTTTTGGTTCCATAAAAAATGTTTGGATACCATGTAGAATGCTTTCCAAAAGAGGCGCTATACAGTATGGATCCTAAAAGGATTCTACCTGTAATCAAAACAGGTTCTTCTATGGGGAACCCTGCTATGCTCTCCATACAACTGTTTGGTAGATACATCCTGTTTCAAATGAAAATAATAGGCCACCTTGTGCAACAAAGGAAACAAAGGAAATGGGGAAAGGTTTTGATCTTTTATTAAAACAATGCAACATGTAAGATTTCTTATGCAGAAGATCACAGGAACAATGACATTAATTATTGAATTGCTTCATTGAAAACTAATCTCCCTCTTACCTGCTCTGAATATTTCTTGACCTTAAGTTTTATCTACCAGTTTTAAACAGCTGTAAAACAATACTTTTTTGCTATTGAAAGTATCTTTCACTGCAATTTCGACTTTCAACTGTGTGTGTGTTCTGTGCAACCACTAAATATTAATGATTTCAAAATTGGCTGCTTGCCCCAGCCACAAAATCCAGGGAGCGTTCCAATGTTTTATAGTAATGCCAGGCTAGGGGAGCGAAATCAATAGATGAATATCACAGCCTGTCCAAACACTGGCAGGTAAGTAATTCTGTGAAACATCATCATTTCACTATTTCTGCAGATACTGTGGAGATTTCCTCAAAGTACAATGCAAAAATTTAAATGTGTTCCACCTTCTAAGTGAGAACTAAGATTGATTTGAAACCCAAAAATGATACGGAATGCACGTGAGCAGCACAATGATCTGCTGCAGTACAGTAGCTATGCTGGTCTGTATGTCCAGCAGGATTCCAGCCTTTTCAATACTGCAAGATACTGGACTTCGTAATATCGCCCTATTAGAATAGTATGGTATGTCTGCATATAAAGCTCTGGAAAAAATTAAGAGACCACTGCAAAACTTTCTCTGGTTTCTCTGGTTTTACTATTCAAGGATATCTGTTTGAGTAAAATTAACTACTGACAAAATTATTTTTAAATTGTTTAAATCTAAAAACTACTGAAAACATTACTCCCAAATTCCAAATAAAAAGATTGTATTTATTTGCAGGAAATAACAACTGGTCGTAATAACCAAAAAAGACCTCAAATAATGCAAAGAAAATACCTTCATATTCATTTTTCAACAACAAAATACCAATGGTTTAATTTAGGAAGTTGGGGAACATTGTCAGAGCAGAAGGAAGCAGGTGTTTTTCCAGGATAACCTTTTACTTGTACTTGATTCATGCGTTCATCACAAAGACAAATCTGCCCGATTCCAGCCTTGCTGAAGTATCCCCAGACCATCAACGATCCTCCACCAAATATCACAGTGGATGCGAGACACTGTGGCTTGAAGGCCGCTCCAGGTCTCCGTCTAACCATTAGACAACCAGGTGTTGGGCAAAGCTGAACATTTAACTTTTCAGAGAAGATGACCTTACTCCATTCCTCTACGGTCCAATCCTTATGGTCTTTTGCAAACTTCAGCCTGGCTCTTCTTTGATTGTCATTGACGAAGGGCTTTTTTCTAGTTTTGCACAACTTCCCCCCTGCCCCTAGGAGTTTCAAACCGTCCTCGCCGTGCATTTCACCCTAGCTGCTGTTTGCCATTCTTTTTATAGGTCACTTGATGTCATCCTATGTTTGTTGAGAGACATTCAAATGAGTTGATTGTCATTTCAGTCAGTGCATAGTCTTTTTCGCCCTTATTGTCCCTAATGTTGCTTGACCGTGTTCTTACATTTTCAGGATGGAAGCTAACTGATGCTTATATTATCCCTCTGCCAATAAAGCCAGAATTGAACCCTTCTTTTCCTCACTCAAAGCTTTTCTTTTCAACACTTTTGTCATGCTAAATTAGTTATTTTTAATTCAAATTACCTTTGAGGTAGTACTTGCACTGTTTTTGCCATCCAGCTGGTCCTATAACAAGAGGATAGTGATGACCACGACACAAATTTTTATACTTCTACTTATATTCCTTGTTAAATGAGTTTTGGTTCAGGTAATCACCTAATCAGCACCTCATTAGGTAAAATCAGGTGTGCCTGTATTGGAATTGAACAGACAGTGGAATGGAATGGCTGCCATACATGTAGAGATGCTGATTTAAGAATTTTTTTCCCGGGCTGTATAAACCTTCCGTTAAAAACTTTCCGGTAAAACAGCCCATGTCAGCGAAGTCACATTCAGGAGGACCATCATGGGCTGAGCATGGGGACATTTCCTGTCTCACAAAACTGCGTCATGAAATCAAGGCAGTCATAGCTCTCGTTGTGTGCATTTCATTAACACTTTCCCTGTCTTAACATCGACCAGCAAAACACTCAGAGCTGACAAAAAAACATCCTGGGCAATATACGCTGTCACTAGAAACAGTGCTGAATCCCAGCGGGTGTGATTGCAGAGAGATATGAATTTAAAATTGAGCCTCAATGACCTGGCCATAATCTTCCCGTTATGGCAAACCTGCTCGGCCTGCCCAGGCTGCGATCTCTTCTGTTCTGTCTTGAATTTCCAGTTTAGAAGGGAGCAACATTACCTTTTGCCACATAAGTCTAACTGGATCAGCATTGTCACCACAAGTCCAAGTTCTAGGATGACTAACATTCAAAAACTCCTGACATTATTATATTGACATTATTATGATTTGAGAAGCGTTTATATGGGATATGATGAGACAAATGTTTTTCTGAGAGGACACTTGAAAAACTCTTGGCCTGTTGGGGGAGAAAACCCTCTCAAACTGCAGAATACTTTTTTTTTTTGCTCAAAATATTTATATTTAAAGATAGACTTACTATTTACACAAATTACACTGGCAGACATATAGTACATACAGCAGTAAGATTC
>JACXGJ010001213.1:0-90331 GCA_016801105.1 Esox niger
AGAGAGGAGAGGCCATATAGGAGACCAACCCTGAGCTAGGAGAGAGGAGAGGCCATATAGGAGACCAACCCTGAGCTAGGAGAGAGGAGAGGCCATATAAAGACCAACACTGAGCTAGGAGAGAGGAGAGGCCATATAGGAGACCAACCCTGAGCTAGGAGAGAGGAGAGGCCATATAGGAGACCAACCCTGAGCTAGGAGGGAGGAGAGGCCATGAAGGAGGTTAAAGGGATCCTATGTTTAGGTGATCACGTCATGATGCGTGGTCAAATTGTCTCTATCCTCTACACGTTGTTTCAGAGAAGTACAGCCTGAGCTGACATGCCCTCCATCGGGGAGGATTAATCCCAGGGAAAGTGGTGGACCTGGGGACCAAAAAAGGGGGCAGGGGATGAAGGCATTTAAAGCCTACCGGCTGAGAGGGAGGAAGTGGGCTTTGGACAGTTTACCTGACCGGGGCCTGAGGGAGAGCCATATCCAGAGGGGGGGTGGTGGTAATCAGACCCCCCTGCCTCAGGGCCGGTCGCCTGGCATGGTTTGCATAGCTGGCCCCTTTCCCCTACCCGCCTTCCAAACACGCCACCCTCTAAATCCAGGGCAGTGAGAGAGGCTGTCAGACAGGCGCTGCCGCCCCCCCCGGCCCTCACACGGACACGTCTGGCATGAGGCTGGGCACCGGGACCAACGCGGCTCCGCTGGGTGCTGACACAGTCCTCACAAACCACTCTTCCGCCATACATGTCGACAATGTCTTTATTTCCTCTGATTGTCAATTTGTTTGACAGTATTTCAGTCTTTTCAGATATTTTGGATTGTTTCGGTTTACACCGGCAGTCCACTTCAGATATGTTTCTAAATCATTGGCTATCGTTGGGTCATCGCTGGTTCTAATTGGTCAACTCATTTAAAAAAAACATCCTTAAATGCTTAAGTCTTTTATATGAACATGTTTCAGTGTTATGAAGATCATGAAGGTAAAGACTCCGTATATGTTCCAGTTTGTCAATTTCAACTGGACCTGATTAGAGATAGTAGAGGACCCCTGTGGGAATCTATGGTGAATGCAAACATTGGGACTACTTAATTGCAAACACTTGTCAGTGTCTCCAGTGCCAGTATCTGCAGGGGCGTGGCCCTCGTTGGCCGACTGGCACGCTGGGCACTCAGGGAATCCCCATAGTCTACTTGGCTGAAAGACCAGTGCTGCACCTAGCTTTGAATCAAAAAGTGCTTCAGCTGCGTGTGTGTTTGGGAGTGTAAATGAGAGTGAGAGAAAAGCAACTGAGAGTGAGAAAGCAAGGAAGATGGAGAACCTGTGCAGCAAGAGAGAGGTGCAGATGAAGGAAGAATTCACGTGAGAGGGGGCCAGATACAGGAAGTGAGTTCATGGCACCTAAATGAGCCAACTGCAGCCAAGTCACTTAATCCTGTACCTGTACTTTCCCTGCACATGCTAATGTTGCTCAGAAAGACCCCTGTTGCTCGTGTAAACAAGAGGCTTCCTCTCATCTTTGTGCTGGGGTGGGGGTGAATGGGTTGTGGGGCTGGTTATTTAAGGAGTCCCAAGTTCACCTTGACATCTCTGCTGACAGGAAGAGGGGCTGGCAGATCCCTTTCTTCGCCCGTGATTAGTTTTCAGAGCAGCTGCCAGTGTGTGGCCATACTTCAGAAGGGTTGTCGCCTGCTGCAGACAGAGATGGAGTGAGAGAGGGACTGAGAGAGAGAGAGAAAGAGAGAGAGGAATCAAGGGAGATGGAGTGAGACAAGTGTGTAAGGAAGCGTGGGAGAAAGGAGTTGTCTAACTGTCAGAGTGAGAAAGAAAGAAGAGAGGGGAGGACTGAGTAGATTGGAGAGATAGCCACATTGATCTGACTACTCTCTGTCTCAGGCTATCTGACCATCTGGTTTCTACATAACACTCTGGTCCTGACCTGAGAGCTCCCTGTCTCCCACTGCTGCAGCTCCTGCAGAACACTCACATCCTTCACTTGTTAGCATCGTGTTGGGCAGAATGCTCTGAGCCAAACTCTTAATGCTCCATACTGGAAGACACGCCTCTATGGGTATTTGCCTCCTTTCCTGTTTGTGTGTTGAAACGCAAAGAAACTTAGGACAGAGGGAACCCTCTGTGAAATGTTTAGACTACTAATAGTGTGTACTGAGTACATACAACTACACTGCATGTAGCTATCCAGTAGGTATCCACTGTTTGCCCATGGTTTGTGTAATGGATGAATGGGTTTTGGGAAATGCATGGTCATTCAGCTCAACTTGGCCACCAATGAACGCCCATGTGTTCTTTTATGAATAAAGCGTGATAAGGAATATATCGAGGCGAAATTAGACTTAATTCAAACTGACCTGCAGGTTGCACCACTGAGCCCACAGGGCAATTATAGTTAGCCTGCTTTGGATGAGGGAGGAAATAATGCAATTTCTGTCTGTCTTGACATGAAGAAGTTTAATCATGGGTAGAAAACCCAACCAAACCCAGCATTTCCATAGTGCTGTGGTTTCACCCCAGAGAGATTACGTGATTGTTTACATGAATGTATCTGTATGTTTTCTTGGAACATGCCAACAGCTGTAAAGTCTGGATGCACCGTTAAGGAACTGCATAGCCAACTATGCTGTAGCATGTGTGTTTCATAGGCTCTTGACAAAGAGAGGTGCAGTTAGATAGGCAACGATTAAAAAAATTACTCAAATGAAAATACCTATATTGACATTCATCCAAAATAAATGTTATTTCCCCCACAAGCAATTAGTGTATGGCACATATTATCATGTGGTGTATGGCACATATTATCAGACATGTCTTACACTATTTAGCAGAGACCATGCTAGCCTAAACCTTTCAAAGCACATATCACAGCTTGCTCTCTTAATTAATGATAGAAAACACATGGTCATTCAGCTCAAGTTGTCCACCAATGAAAACAGTTTTCTATTTGTTACAAATGAAAGTGTGATTGTAATTGGCAGGTAAGCATTTAATTACATTCAAGTTTTCTTTTTTAAACATGAAGGCTTCCACCTAATCTGAGGTACCCAAGTATAAACAGCAAAAACCTCAGCACCAATACATGAGAATAAATGTCTACCTAAAATGCAATTTCTTCTTCCAGAAATAATCTCAATAG
Organism: Esox niger; assembly: GCA_016801105.1. NCBI lineage: Eukaryota > Metazoa > Chordata > Actinopteri > Esociformes > Esocidae > Esox > Esox niger. Next base: position 3,144 of record JACXGJ010001213.1, read on the forward strand.
TATTTTCAGACAGGTGTGCTGTTTGGCAGTGGGCATTATCACTTTTAATACTCATTAATACTTGCTATATCTCATTGAAGTTGTTATTGGAGCTTGCTTTGGATGTTAATCTAGCAAATATGTCGAAAGCATGAAGAAAGTTTTTTTCTTTCTTTCCATAGTTTTAACCAAGTTGCCAAAGCAAATACTGACAGGGTTGGCATCATGATCAACCAATGTCATGAAGTTGTTCATTGAATCATGGTAGCTTAACATTGATTGCGTGTCAATGATGTAGGCTACTGTAACATTATTCACATGCCAGAGAGAACATATTATTAGCTTATCATAGAATATACATTGGCATTGTGTCGTATTTGTCCGTTAGCCCAGGGCTTAGAAATACAAGTGTGAATACAAGTGTTAAACCTTCGCCCAGGGTTAACAAACTCTTGTGTGAAAACAGGCTTAGCTAACCCAGGGCCAGTCTTAGCCTAGGGCAAAGATAAACCAGGGCTTGGAACAATGCAGTGTGAGAAGTTGACTTAAGTTGAAGCATAGAGCAGAATTTCCCTTTTGGGTTTTGTCTAAATACACTGGACTCAGCCCACCTGAATATTCTGGTCATTTAAACATGCCAAAAATATTGATGTGGCCAAACAAGGTAATGTACTCTGGAAAATGCAAAGGAGGACTGGCTACCCCTCAGAGTCTGGCTCCTCTCTAGGTTTCTTCTTAGGTTTTGTCCCTACAAGATTGTTTTTCTTTGACACAGCATTTCATAAAGTTTTCTGATGTCATACCTGTGGAATAGTGCCATTTATAAAAAGCGTGGTTTAATATCTGCTGTGTATGACTGATTGTCGTGGTATTTAAAACCGTTTGTCACATCACATTCCTGTATAATTGTGTTCCTAACATGTTTATGGGAGCAATACATTATCACAGGAATATGTGGTATATAACCGATATACCAGGGCTAAGAGCTTAGTCCAGGCACTCCGCAATGGGTCATGTATTATAACAGCTCTTAGCCATTGTGTATTAGTCATATACCACGCCCCTTCATTCCTTATTGCTAACATCACCATGGCTAACACCCACCTGCTTTATGATATAATACACAGTCCCTCATCCTTGACCATCCGTTTTCTAACTCTCAGGTACAATATCCGTGAAATGGGGTTTGGCCTATGTACATTAAAGCACATACAGCTCTGGAAAAAATTAAGAGACCACTCCTAATCTTTTATCAGCATCTCTGAATGTATGGCAGCCTTTCCAGTGTCTGTTAAATTCCAACACAGGCATACCTCATGTTACTTAATGATGTACTGATTGGTTGTTTACCTGAACCAAATCTAATTGAACAAAGAAAAGCATACTGTAAAAACCAATGCTGTGGTCATCACTATCCTCTTGCAATGGGACCACCTGGATGGCAAAAACAGTGCAAATAGTACCTCAAAGCTTTGAGTGAGGAAAAGAAGGGTTATATTCTGGCTTTACTGGCGGAGGGATACAGTGAGTGTCAGGTTTCTTCAACCCTGAAAATTTCAAAGACGGTGGTTCATAAGAACAAGGTCTAGCAACAAATATTGGGGGCAACAAAGCTACACTGGCAAAGGGCGAACACGATGGTCCACTGACCGAGATGACCGTCAGCTCATTCGAATGTCACTCAACAACCATAGGATGAAGTGCATGGTGAGGACGGTTGGAAACAGCTCCTAGGGGCAGGGCTGAAGTTGTGCAAAGCTTGAAAAAAGGCCCTTCATCAATGAGAAGCAAAGAGTCAGGCTAAAATTTGCCAAAGACCATAAGGTTTGGACTATAGAGGAATGAAGTAAGGTCATCTTCTCTGACGAGTCAAATTTTCAGCTTTGCCCAACACCTTGTTATCTAATGGTTAGACAAAGACCTGGAGAGGCCTAAAGCCACAGTGTCTGACACCTACTGTGACATTTGGTGGAGGATCGGTGATGATCTGGGGATGCTTCAGCAGGGCTGGAATCGGGCAGATTTGTCTTTGTGAAGGACGCATTAATCTAGCCAAGTACAAAATTATCCTGGAAGAACACCTGCTTCCTTCTGCTCTGGCAATGTTCCCCAACTCTGAGAATTGTTTTTCCAGCAGGACAATGCTCCATGCCACACAGCCAGGTCAATCAAGGTGTGGATGGAGGACCACCAGATCAAGACCCTATCATGTCCAGCCCAATCTCCAGATCTGAACCCCATTGAAAACCTCTGGAATTTGATCAAGAGCAAGATGGATGGTCACAAGCCACCAAACAAAGCCGATATACACTTTTGGGTGACTTAATGCAGGGGTGGCATTAAGTCATCCAGCTGACTGGTGGAGACCATGAAAGCTGTTATTCCACCAAATATTGATTTCTGTACTTTTCCTAAGTTAAAACATTAGTATTTTGTTCTTGAAAAATAAATATGAATTTGTTTTATTTGCATTATTTGAGTTCTTTTGTTATTTTGATCAGTTGTTATTTTCTACAAATAAATACTCAAAATTACAATATTTATATTTGGGATTTGGGAGTAATGTTGTCAGTAGTTTATAGAATAAAACTAAAATGTTCGATTAACTCAAACATATCAATGGTGAAACCAGAGAAACTGACAATTTTGCCGTGGTCTCTTTATTTTTTCCAGAGCTGTATGTATATGATGATCTAAAAACATAAATCTTACCAAGAGCAACGAATTGCTAATTCTTTTTGGATGGTGACCAACAAGCACAAACATATACACTACAATTTCAAAATCAGATGTGGGGCTTGGAGAGGGTCAAGTAGATCTCCAGATGGCACAGAACAGAAACTACAGTCCCAATACAATATAATGGGACTCTGGAATAAATTATGCAGATAAAGCAGATAGAAATGCTTCAAGGTTTCTTCCATTCCATTTACAAGATGCATGGGTCATATTTGTATTTTTGTATTGCAAAATACGTCGCAGTGGTACAAGCTAAATGTCTTGAGCTCATCAAACGAGCCACTCAAACTATAGCTTGTGGATCCCTGGTTGAATTCCACAGCTTGTTCACAACCACACACCTCAGAAATGTGGCTGGATAATTATTCCCTATGTGTGTCAAACGCAATGACAGTTACACTGTAACTACTGTAACTATTTTAAAGTGGTGAAATGGACCTGAACATTTTAAGCCATATTTGATATGACAGTAAAGTACTTCTAAATCCAGGCCCTCGGACAGCATTTTATAGTTCCATATCTGCTTCATCATCTGTTTTCACAGGGAACTAAAATAAAAAAATTGAAGTTATGCATAAAATACATCAGAGCCTAAGGACTGCATAGACCACCGAATGTCTGCTGTCTTGGAAATCTAACTATATAATGAGTGTCGCTGCCAGAACCTTTTAGGTGGGGTGGCCCCTGGAGCCACTGTGAGGGATGTCTGGGTAGCTGTTAATATCTTACTGGGTCTTTAGTCATTCCGAGTTGACTCCGTAAACGTACTCTCCCTGTACAATAGGGATTATCCACATCTACTTGGGTTCGCAGATGTACTGCTGCTAGTTTCATTTGGCAGCTTTGATGCTTCAGAGAATTTTCAGTGTCATAATTGGGAAAGTAAATTTACTTCAATTTCTAGCTTTTCGCAATAAGAACAACATATGGCCCGAATGCCTGTGCAGACAAGTCAATCACACTAACCTAGTTTGTCCTATTAAAATACAGTTATTTAATAATTGGCCTTGCCGGAAATGAAACTTTATACCAGGTGTTCTGTGAATGTATGGCCCTGGACACTGAGGGTCCCCCCTGAGGGCCTCGCTCTGTGTTGGCATCATCCAGAGACCCCCCCACACCCGCTGACTCCAGACATCCTGTGGGCATCAGAGCAGGCCACAGTCAGCGTACCACAGGAGCACGCTCTAATGTTAACAGAGCTTTGGACATCTGCCAACAGCAACACATTTGGTCGAAATTTAGAGGGAAAACTGTATTTCTGTATTCCTCCCATCTGCTATGGAGGGCAACGGTAGTTGGAATTGCAGTAGCTCATTTGGTAAAGGTCATGTATCACCTTAAGGAGTTCAGACGTAATTAGGCAGTTAAATGTTTTCGTCCAGAAGGGACACCATACCTCGGTGCCCCTCAGAATGGCTCCCTGCCACCTCCCGCTGATGTACTGCATGAATGTTTGTGTTGAGCTCGCCAGCCGATTGGCTGAATGACGGCTCCAGTGCTGATTGTTAATAAGGGCCATTAGGAGCATGGATGAGTATTCCTCTCATCTAATGGTCCTGAAGAAGTGGGCCATATGCTTTGTATCACACGGTGATTGGGCAGAACTTTGAATAATATTATGTTCTGATGAAAAGGTCTCTCTCGGATGGTCCTCCAAGACCTGTTTTTGCCGCTTCCCCTCCAGCTGAAACATCAACGTCCAATTTTGTGGGGAGGTGGGGATGGGGGTATGGGTTTGGGGGAACACGTTTATTTACCATTTTGACTATGATGGATGTTTCCCTTCTCCTGAAGCCTGGAGAGGTTTCATCTGAGATGTTTCTGTTTTACACTCTCTTGTCTGACACGTCTTGCTAATGATGACAGGCTAATGTACAGGATGGTGATGTCGTGTTTGTGAATTTATATTTAATTTATGTTATCAAATCGGTTCTGTTGACACGTCTGGCCTGTCATTGATTATCCATTCACAGTACGTACTGTGTCTTGTTACTTTTAAAGTTGAGCTTTGGAAATTCTATTCCGATAGAAAGGAAGTTTATAACACTGGAATACTGGATGTAATTTTCAGTACAGAATGCTAGTAGATCTGGGCCAAATGTCCTAACCAATAATGTCCAAAATACTTTTCCCCAGCTTCTAGAGCTTGCTACTTCAACTGTGCAGTCAATATTAAACTGAACTCTCCAGTTATTTTCAGTCATTACAAGAAGGCCTAAGAAAGCTAGCAGCACTGAGAGTACTATTTCCATATTATGAAGAATAAGGCTTTTGAGGGGAGCTTGTGCTTAAGTTGGACTGGAAACTCAGTGAAAATATAACTCTAACGAATGTGACTTGGCAATCTATTACGCTATGTAGAATAAAGAGGTTGAATTAACGACTGCACATTAAAGGGATTCAAATCAGTACTCTCATTTTAAGCACTCCTCTCATTTTAAGCACTCCTCTCATTTTAAGCACTCCTCTCATTTTAAGCACTCCTCTCATCTTAAGCACTCCTCTCATTTTAAGCACTCCTCTCATTTTAAGCACTCCTCTCATCTTAAGCACTCCTCTCATCTTAAGCACTCCTCTCATTTTAAGCACTCTTCTCATTTTAAGCACTCTTCTCATTTTAAGCACTCTTCTCATTTTAAGCACTATTCTCCTTTTAAGCACTACTCTCATTTTAAGCAATACTCTCATTTTAAAGCACTACTCTCATTTTAAGCACAACTTTCATTTTAAGCACTGCTCTCATTTTAAAGCACTACTTTCATTTTAAAGCACTACTCTCATTTTAAGCACTACTTTCATTTTAAGCACTACTTTCATTTTAAGCACTACTTTCATTTTAAGCACTACTCTCATTTTAAGATGTTTCTTTTCAATTACTTTCTCTAGTGTCTGGTGTTGCCTATGCATCATATACTGTTAATGCACAGCCTAATGGTTTTCTATATGTATAAATGGCCATAGGTAATGGTGGTCACATCAGACAGACCTCTTTAAGTTTCTCAAATATCGGGCATTTTAACGTGAGGTCAAATCAATGAAAGGATCGTTCTTTCTTAATAAAAGTCTGGCTTTCAAGCTGTCTTTGTACCAATGAGGAATTTTCCAGATGTCAAATCTGAGAAATAGCTTCCATAGATGGGTTACCTTTGGCTTTTGTGTTAACATAAGGCTCTGATTTGGTAGATGAGCCTTAGGGCTTGGCTATGCTCTTTTCCCGTATGTTCAATTGCCTTTTCATATGAAACCATGACTTGTGACGTACAAAGCTACTTTATATGAGTCACTTTTTAACCAGTGACATAGTACTTTTTGATATCTATTGCTTTTTAGGATTTTTTATTTGAAAAGGTTTAGGATAGCCCATGCTAACTGATTTGAATTATGTCGAATAGAGGTGAATAATATATAATTTCTCAGATGCTTTTTCCATACACAGTCCTCTCAGTCCTGAATTTCCTTCACCTGATCTTTTATGTCTTAATTAGGAACTTCACTAAACTAATGGACCCAGCTGAACATGTACTTTTTAGACTTCCGCAATTTGTCTTGTGCTTACGCTCCGTTCCCCAGTTGCCTCAACATTACTTACATGTCTTTGGGGATGTAGAACGGAACCCCGAGAACCACTCCGTACACACGCACACACCTTGTCATTCACGCTCTCGCTTCTGCCAGGCCTTTCTCTCTCTGTCTCCCTCTGTCTCTCTCTATCCCTCCAGCTGTTTTGTCTCTCTTTACTTCCAACCCTTTGTTTCTCAGTCTTCTCCTCCAATTTCTTCTCTCTCCCATTGCTTCCAGCTCGTTCTCCATCTAATGTAGAATGTCAACAGTATGCGAGGTGTTTTATACAAAGTTGAAATCAGTCAGAAATCAGATAGTGATGCTGTTTCCTACCCTGTCCAGCCCACTGGCCACAAGCTTGCGCTGCTCTGCTGTGAACAGATGTTTTTGTGCTCAGTCTGACCCCAACCAGAGCTTAGTCGTTGTCCCCCAACAACCCCTACCCGTGTCACACTGTGCCTGTGATGCCCCTGCACCAGCACCCCTTTCCCGTAACTACTCGCTGAGCTAATTAGGTCTATTAAACAGATAGGCTGCTTTTATTTCCTTGGCTTTTGTTCATGCTGGCCACCTTCCAATGCTGTCACTCTCCACCTCGTCGGGTTTGTATACCGGTTTTACCTCACCAGGACCCCTTAAACACACACACACACACTCCCACCTGTCTGAGCTGCTTTGTGTAACATGCTTACTTTGTTTTACTCAATTCTAAAAAGCTCAAGCTTCGGATGAACTTTAAGGGTCATTTGGCCTATCTGTAGACTTCCACGATAGCAACATTTCCTCTTTGGAGTCATGGTGACTGGAGGAAAAGGTCTTCATATTTTCTCATTCAGTTTACTGTTCAGTTCTGTCACCCTTGCTCTTGACATTTGAGCCTTTTTCGAGTTCCTTATCACTGGAACATAGGAAGGAAAACAACAAAGGCGTATTCATTTTTCCTGCTGTCACAATATGCGGAATTGTTGCATTCTGAATAACCTACACCGGATCCTACCAAAGAAAACCTACACCAGATCCAACAGAAGAACACTTACAATGTATCTAACTGAGGCACACGTATTGGTGTATTCCATTTATAGAGGACCAGTTGTGTGTGACATTTACTATGAAAATAATTGTCAGTTAACTGTGTTTTTTCACAGTACTCAATTAAAAGGAAAACATAAAACAACAACAACCAATGAATTCTCACCGACTCCACTCAATCCATCCGTTTGTCATTCTGCTAATATTCAAGTTCCTTAAGGAAACAATCATCCAATTTCAATGGGAGCTTTCTTGCTGTTTGGATGTGGAAATACATAGTTAGTCCAGAGTTCTTTGGATTTCTCTCCTGGTCCCACATTGGAACTACTACTTGGTTTTTGTCTTGCAAAGACGTTAGAGTTTCAAATCTCTGAGGTGAGGAGAAAAATGTGAAGGAGCTCTATGCATTTAACAGGGACACTGGATCTCAGCCTGGCTGTCGATTCAGCGCAAGCCCACAGCGGGGGCCCTGGTTGACTTACACTGAGAAACACTGTGAGAGACTATTAAATCGCTGACATTCCATTGTTATATGAGATTCAAGTCACCTCAGATTCTTCTCAGGCACCATGAAGACAGAAAGGTCACCCAGGCCTCACATATTGAACGCAGCCTATCATTATCACCTGTGCGTCTTCAGAGGGCCTGTTAAGCCAGTCCCGGGTGTAGTCTGAATATCTGTCCATCCATCCATTTCTTTGTTAAATTCAAAGGATACCTATATGGAAAGAGAAGAGAAACGGGACTGTGCAGTGGAGGTCTGGGAAAGCATTGCGCGGCAGACAAGCGTATTAGCCTGAAATGTAAAGTGAGGTTAATTATTTCCACAGGCCCTCAGACACGAGGCAGAATGTGTTGGCCATTTATCAATTACAGGTTCTAGAAGCCCTAAGGAACATGTTGGCCTGTCATGATTGCAGTTCTGTCACCACAGCTAAGACTTCCCAGAGACCTGCCATCAAACCCACATCAAAACACAGAAAACGCCTGCCAGACCTGGGTTGACTTTTAACGCCACGCTCCTTGCTGGGAAATTACTTGAAACAATTTGGTAGAAGAGGGCACGTAATTGGTTTGGCCCTTCTACTAGAAGTTAACACATCTACAGTAACTGGTCTCATTGAATAAATCAATTTTTTCAATACGAAATCTTTCAGTAGACATGATGGTAGTATTTTACAACTGCGACATGTACACAGTAAAAACAAATGTTAACAGTGTTTGGAACAAGACAGCATTGCTGAAGCGATCCATTTACTTCCTAGTAGTCATAATGACACACCCTCAGATATCAGAGGGCATTGTCAGCTATTTGTGAATGGAGTTTATCTGGCTCCATATCTCTGGTACCTGGCAGTCCTTATCTAGGGGTCATAGGTCAGGCCTGTTGCTGTGTCACCCTGGGGCTGTGGGAGAGGGTAGATGATGACACAAGGCCGTCACAATGATTTTCCCAGCTGTGAAATGAGAGAGCATGTGCGCCTAGAGCAGGGAGGTGGGGAGGGGTGGAGGGAGTCGTGAGAGGAGCGACTAAGCAGAGTGCCATGCCAGGCGTTGAGAGAAACAAGGCCTTGTCCGGGCAGTTGGTTTGCTCATCTAGCCGTTAAGCTGCCGTTTGATGTCCCGAAGATAAACAAGGTTATTTACAGTGCTGGAGAGCTGTCCCTTAGTGGGTTGTCAGGCAGATATGTGTTTAAATGTTTGTGCTAGGAGAGTGCGTGTGTGTTTGTGTTCTGTGTGTGGGGTGTTTGTGCGAGACAAAGGAAGGGTCAGTGTTCTCGGCCCGGGTATCTATGATCTGAGAGCACAGATCAGTCACATACACTTTGTACATCAGTGTCCTACAAATGCCGTGAACTGAGTCTAACCTTTTGACCGCGGTAGTCACTGTCCCACTGTCTCTCAGATGCCGCTGTCACCAGTAAATAATGGGATGGCACCTAGCCATGTAATTGGTGGAGGTTCCCTTTAATCTGCACGAAGAGGAAGTCTCTGGAGGTTTTTGGTCTCTTTCAGAGAAATTTATCGTAAAAGCAACATTGGGACTTCAGTCCATTTTTGTTCCTCTCTTTATGCTTGTGTCTTTTCCCGAAACAGAAGTGTCATGGGGATGGCTCACTAGTTAGAATGGCCAATGCCTTCCCCCCTCATGCTTTGGTGCCAAGAGCTGGGCCTCATGGTGAAATGTAAAATACCCTCCAGATAAAGCACCCGCTCTACTCTCCCAGGCACAGACCCACCAAACCTGATATCATAATTTACTGTAGTGCTGCGTCCCCCCAGCTCAGGGCCAGGCAGGGGGGTAGACAGGCTTTCACAGCCAGGTCGAGGTGGTGATGGTGGGGATGGGGGCCGCAGGGTAGGAGGGTTAGTAGCGTTCTCAGCTTGTGAAAGCCCTTCATAGTAATCCAGGATTAGATCCCCTGTCCGTCTGTCTGTGAAGGTTTTGTTTGTTTGGGTTATAGCCCCGCTCCTGTTTACCTATGTTTAGGATTGACAGGGAACTGATGATGGAGTCTAATCAAGGACTCTGGGTCACCTGTTGAAAAAGGGTGGGAGAGATGGGAGGAAGTCACAAACACTGTGTCTCTTCCCCATGGTATCTTGGCTATCTAGGATGTTGATAAATATAATGGACCTACCTCTCTGACACTGACGTTTAGTTGCACGTCAGCTAACAGAAGTTATTTCATGTTTTTATCTCATTATCCTTGGTAATTTATTTTAAGTTTGGAGCGAGTTCTGTGAATCAGAAGTTTAACGATCCATTCTGTATTTTCGGTCACTCTTGACCCTCCTGTGATTGGCGATGTGCGATGACACTGGTGTCCCAGGTGTAGCCATAGTGGATTGGTCTCACACGAGTGAGCCAAAAAGGGTTCCATGACCTCCTGGCTTACGTTTTACGTTATGGTCTATGTTCCTGTAGTAGTGGAGGTGTTCTCTTGCAGCGCTGACAGTGTTAGGTCCAGGGTTCTGCTTGACAAGTCGGAGACGCAGGGCTGAGGAATAGCTGCCGTTGGGGATAACAATCAAACCACAGCTGGTTTGTGAGCCAATGTGGACACCAGCTCCAGCGCCTTCAGAGAGTCTGACCTCTATATCCCGGAGCTGCCTTTGTCCGGGAAACGTCCAGATTTTAATCATCACTCCAAGGAATCCCTGTCCAATTTGGGATTTGTTTTATTGGATTTGATGTCAGGACTGCGTTCCATGTTTCATGCTTTGAAGTATATAATTCTTGGATGCGCATGAAGAGCGACCACCCAGCGTCTTGTACCTATAGCCCCTTCACACTGTGGACACTGCATTGGAAGGCAGTTTTCTCCACACTCATGACTGATGACCATGTTCAGATGAATGGCTTCAATGTCATAAATGGGTCTGATGAAAAGGGAGAAGTACATGGAAACTCATGGGAAAGTCTTGAGGTACATGTGAATGATTTAGGACTAGTGGAGCATGTCTAAAAAGTGGGAAAACGGTTCTTGAGCGGTATCAAATACTCATGCATTTTGGTGTTAGAGAGAAAACACAACTATTCTCTGTTTTCTGTGATTTCGGGTTTTTATCTCAATTCCCTTTCTGACCGATCAACCTTTTCGCATGAGATTTCACTTCGGAATTCCCTGAGCTTCTTCCTCGTCTCTTATGAAAGGAGATTTTGTTTCATAGGAACTAGTCTAGCCTGAGGCTGTACCAACCTGAATCCCTTTGGTTTGTGACTGGGTCTGTTCAGCCACTAGAGCAGTGTCAAAGGTAGGCTGGCCTTTTTTTTCTGAAAAGCAGACCTCCCCCAGTTTGGAATGCCCTGGAGCAAGTGTTCCATAGGGGAGTTCTCTGAAAAGAGACGTGCCTAATTTCAACAGTGGACTTGTGAGAGAGTCCATATGCTCTAGTTAAAGGGTTGGAGGACAAACAAGGCCTGTTCTCTGTTTATTGATGTAGTATAATGATTTTGTGTGTGCACGTGTGTGCATGTGTGAGTGTGTGCGTGCAGGCGTGCATGTGTCGGGGTCACTATTCTACAGAGCATTATCATACAGTGTGAAACGTGGTCATTCTCTTTACACTAGGGTGTATGAGTATAGACATGCTATATGCATCCAGACAAATCAATTGGCTGGGATTTGGCTGTTTAGACAGTGTTTGGAAATCCTAAAAGACTTTGAACTGAATCAATATAGACTTCAAATCCCTGCTGCGTGTGTATGTCTGTTTGCTTTGTACATACTAGCCCTTTCCCCATTCTTTGGCCTTTTTGTCTACATGCGGAATGGGTTCCCAGGAGGAAAAAGATCTGTGTCCGGTCTCCCACTGGGAGGGTGAGCCAGAGTCTGTGCACCTAGACTGACTCTCCTTGAATGTTTTTTTCTGTACTCCACCATACTTTGCCCATGTTTTCTATATCCATGGAGCACAGTGGTTGATGGCAGGGCATTCCCAGAGAGCCATAGCACCCCATCCTACCAGCCAGAGAGAATGGTGTTTCGTTTACAGTGGTTTCTGCCTGAGCATTTGGTGGATCTGATCGGCACTGTAGGAATTCCCTTGAAGATCACAACAGCTCTTTCCAGATGTTGTCTGCGAAGAGGCAGAAGACATCTGGAAGGAGAGAAAGAAAAGCAGGAAGAGATAGTGGTAGATGTTTGTTTTGACTGAGTATTTTCTGGGAACCAACCAGTCATTGTTGTCTATAGTTGTTACAGCCAGACCTGGAAGGATGAGCCAGAGACCAAGTTCAGCTTCTCAAAGTTCCACTGCTGATATTGAATTGCGCCTCCACTTTTACATCCCTGCGGCAACGCCATGCGATTATAAAACACAGATCTCAAAATCATGTTGCCGTGCTCAGACATATGTACACGCTATGTCTTTTATAGATGGAGTCCAAAAACTGCATATTTTCCTCCATATTTGGGAACTCAAAGATTGAATCCATGAATAACCCGATATCCAGTGTTCTTACCATGCATGGTCACCTGTCGTGGTGCTCACTAAAACCTGGTTGTGTTTTATTTGGTGCTACAGTGCTCAGAGATCCTTACTGTGGTCTGTTACTCCAGTAGGGCTGTAAAGTGTTTTATTTAGAGAGGTAATGGAGAGCGATGAAGAAAATGTTCTCCTATACCTGGCAACACTCCTCTACTAAGATATATAGGGATCTTGCACACAGCGGCAAAAGTTTACAATCTGCTTCATGCATGGTTTATGGCAAATTATTTAGATTTTTTCTCTGTTTTTAGAGGCAAATCTCAGAGCTTCTGTTCCAGCTGAAAGGGGAAATGAAGAGGGGGTGGGAGGAGGGGATGGGGTTCATGGGGGTTGTGGGTTGAAGGAATGTAAGAATGTCTTGTCAGTCATAACTCCACACTGCTGGATGTACGCTTGTGTTTGCGGCCAAGTCTGTTTTTCCCATTTAGGCTTCCACCTTCTCGGGGAAGGAACCCGATACTTTCATGTGATTTGGGTTCTTCACGTTGTTTGTCTTTGCGGTGGACATTTCATCTTTCATCAGGCGGGGTTTATTTTGATATCCTGTTTGGGGGAACAGATAGATAATTCATTGAGTACCGTGTAGATGTTTGTCAGGGGAAGTGCAGTAATGTCTTTGTCCTGGTGCGCTCCATGCTGGTTTGAATGTGCTCTGCACAGCAGCACTAACGGACTTATCATTGACTGGATAATACAGAGTGACTGACACAGGTTGTGCTTTGCCGACTGGCAGAACATCTCCCTTTTATTTCTCAGAAAATCACAATACCCGTTTTTGTCGCAGTGCCTTTTGTTGTATCGTGATCTCGGATTCAGTGGACTTTCACTGCTTTGTGGAATGTTACCATCCAGCACAGATCGGTGTGTTTTATGAATTTATTGGGTCACACCAATGCCTGGACATTTTGTTTGAGCATCATCTGTTGATGTTGGTTGGTCCATGTTACTGGTATAAACAGCAGACGTAGTGCTCTAGGCCTTTTATCTGGTGCTGACATTGCAACATAGAAGGCTGGATCCCTCAAATGTCCTTATAGTCTGCTAGGGGTTTCAGATGGGGTGAGGACGGGGGGACTTGAGAGGGGCTGGGGTGGAGGGGGGCGGACAGGGCAGTTTGTAGACAGTGTGTTATTTCAGAGTTCCTGAAACTAAAGCTTTGCGGCGGTTCATCTGTGAGGCAGGAGCTTAGATAGAATCACCGGCTCAACTTTCCTGTTCTCTGAGCTGCAGGAACGTTTCAAGGACTGGTTGCAAATTCTCGTCCAATAGGGATGAAAATAACGTTGTCATTAATGGTGTTAGGATGTATGGATATTGGAAAGGATGGCATGTGTTTCTTTTAAGTCCTACATTGTGAAGGAGAGAAGGTAAAGCTGCGACCGGGCCAGTGTGTGATGGGAACGAGCAGGCAAGGCAGAGAGAGACATGATAGCGAACTTGGCTACTTGCAGCAGCCACAGCGTTATTTATCACCCCACATACATGTCTATGTTGACTGGAGTAGCCTACATAACCCAAACAGATAGCTGAGCTAGCCTAGGCTATATGATGCGTCATGCTGCCCAAGCCCATTCAGATTAATTACTTTAATTAATTGTCGGTTGGCTGCTACTTGTAGCCTGCTGCTTCTCATTCATTGCATTTGCAATTCCATAATTTGATTACATCTATCATCCCTCTTGGTTCACATTGTGAAAAGTAGTACACAGTGTAAATTACCTCAGCCACCCAAGCCACAGACTAATCACTTTACCCCAACGTATGTGTACATACACATCAGTGCTAGGACACCCTCTGTATAGCAAAGTTATTGATTTTGTAATCATTATTGATTTAATAAGTATTTTTTCATTGTATAGGTATTGTTATTCAATTTGTTAATCTCTCTTGTACTCTGTGTTATTGTTAAAGGGCCCTGTAAGTCAGCACTGTTAATGTGCAGCGGTTTATGAAGTATGTGATAATAATATTTATAAAAATATATATTAGATTCTTTTTGACTGTTGTGCCACTTTAATTGGTCATCAACAAATAATTACTATAGCATGAAATTTACAAAATTAAAATAATGATTTTCACGTTTTTGATACTGCCTACAATGTCACAGCAATCCTGGTTGAAGCATACCGATAATGTCAGGGGGTTCAGCATTAAGGCTTAATGCTGTTCAAGGTTGCCTGTTCTCATCCTCTAATGCCTCCTTGTGGTAGTCTGAGCAACTGCAAGCTCAATCATCCTCACCGGACATCACTAAATTGGAAGGGGAGAAAAAGCTGTCCAATTAGAACTGTTAAGGTAGTTTTGCATTCCAGAAGTGGTCTTGCAGATATTAAGATCTGGACTGGTCGCAGAGAGGAAACTAATATCTGTGGCCTTGGCATTGCCCAGGTGCAGGACAACAAGTTTGGTGTACCAGACAAGCCGTCTACCCCAATTTAGATCTGTTATCTTTATCGCCACTGACCATCTATTCTGCTCAAATATCAAACACAAAGTGATAGAGATCTTCTAAGACAGGGTCAAATATGTTCCCCTATCACTGTTTTCACTTTCCAGGAATATAATGAAAGCCAGAATATGTTTTGGTCCCCTTAACCTGGTGCAATTTGGGTTGATTATTTTACTGGCTCTGTTTTTCTAATCATCCAACAGGTAATACCCATCTGATAGCCTCTTTTAACACCAGCCTGCGTGTGTAGTGTGAAGCTGGTCAAATGCCAAACCTTCAGCACACATGCTGAAGACATTGACTTAGTCCCCATTCATTTCAGCTATGTCTGCTCTCTGAGCTTCTGTTTTAATAACTTCTAGCACTTACCCCCCCCCCCCTTTTCCTTGTATAAAGAGACATTGGCTCCTAAAATACACAATGCGCATAATGTTTGCATTTGGCGAAGGAGCGGTTGGTTTTTCGTTGAAGTGTGGAATGAACCTCTATCATGGTAGGAAAATGTGTTGGTCTAACTCAGCATGAAAGATGAGAGCAATAAAGAGATCTGAATATGAAGACAGACCCTCAGGGAAAGTAACAGACTTATTTTGATTGTTTTATGAGCAGCAGGGATTATGAATGTGACTAATTACTTTTAAGTCAAGCTGTAATTTTATTTTTGTCCATATGATGACATATGCCAGTAGAATGCTACTAAACTGTATGTGGAGCTCTGACATACTGACTTACTAGAGAATCATTGGGTGGTCACAGAAAGACTTTGTAAACCCATAATATAAACTGGCAATAAAAACCACTGTATTATAACCCAAAGTCTTAAACATGCATAGCTCTGGAATACATTGAATAGTATGCGTAACACTCATTCGCAGGCATGGCAACTACATCCTTCCCGTAGATATAAGGGGAAATTGTATATCCCTCGGTGACCTGTTGATATGATTTACTGACTGTTTTGCGGGTGTGTTTTTACAGGGTTCAACCGTTGATTCATTCATCAGATTTGGAAAACAATAACACGCACCTCAGGTCATGTCTCAGATCATTCTCTCTGCGCAGCTGTCATCGGATATTCATATACATTAGCTCCAAAAGGTTGAGGGGATGTATGGTACCTTGCACAATGCGTTGACTGTTGTCTTAAGCACAAGCGTAGAACACTCTAATGTGCTCTGGTGTTACTGCTGGCCCATTTTGCCCCTCGCCTCCCTTGTCATGAAGTTGTTATTTTAACCTTACCCACTTGGCCATTTTGTCTTAGGTGAATAATGTTTGTGTGTCAAGAAGGGGTGGGGTTTCCTTCTCGGTGACGCCTGCTATCTGTGAGACTGTGTGGCCGACGGGAAGAACAGGGCGTCTTGTCTCTGAACATGTTTGGTTCCCTGTTATCGGTATTATCTGTGTTATCATCGGCTGTTTGCTCCATTCGTTTTCTGCATGGCATTGTGTTGGGCTGTGGAATGTCAGCTCTTTCCCAGGCAGAGAAGACACCCTCAGCTGGCACTGGCTGTGCCATCTAGAACCCCGCACCTCTGACGACACTAAACCCAGCCCGCCACTATTGGCCGTGATCCAAAAACCACAAGATGTGCCCAAATAACTCTTGAAGATTTTAAACATGAGCGAGTTAAATGTAGCAGCCACGTGCTCTCCTAGCCACGCATTCAAATCACCCCACTGGGTTGTTTCCTCAGGCTGATGACAAACAGCTTAGGAAGTGGGTGGTGCACGACATATTGGTTTTCATGACAAAGGCCTGTGGATTTGGAAATGTCATTTAACAGCTACAGTACAGTGCATTCTCCAGTGTAACAATGGCAGAATCTTTGAGATGGCATTGAGGAGGCTTTTCCAGAGTTTGCTGGTAAAATCCTCGGAAACCCGGCACAGTTATGTCGGGTGGATTCCCCTTTCCCGAGATACCTCCCTGTTTTACAAGTGTAAGCCTAATTTCTTTATGGTCCGCCTGATCTGGCCGGTATTAATACAGTCTTTCTGCTTTTAATCATAGCTTTCTTTGTTGAGCCTGAGCTACAGGCCAGTAGCTGTGGGCTTTTAAATGGGAATCAGCAGCCTTAACTCTCCATTGACATTCTTGTCTGTTTCAAGGCCTCCTTCTCTGGCAAGGAAGTCAGATCGTTTCTCCCTGTGTCTCCTTAGTGTCCTGTTAATTCAAGGCCTTAAGGTCCAACAACAGTTCAGTCCGTACGAAAGCAAAGCATGTCAGACTGAATGAAACTTCAGTGCAATTTGAATCCAACCCACCCATTAAGTCAATGAAAGAGGAGCCTTATTAAAACCAATGCCTAGTTACAAAGGCCTGACGGTGCATTTCCAATGATTATGTGCATTAGTATGTCAGGAAAACAGAGCCTAGTACCTGCAGCACTGCTGTTTAACCACATTGTCTAATTATATAGTCTGTGCTTTTATCTGTATGCTCCCAAAGCTCTGGTTGGAGTGTTTGTTACATAGGAACTCCAAAATACTGCATCTAACTTTTAATGTACCACAGACCTGTGTCTTGTGTCTTGTTATCACTGGACATGTGAATCCATGAATATGCTGTTCAAAACGTATTACTCAGACCTGGTACAGCTGACATGGCTTGTCCAGTGGATACTGCTCTTTGACTTCATCCAGAATCCATAATTCCACTGGAGACACAATAACATTTTGTGCTGTTTCACATCCACGATTTAATTTGGAAAGCGGAAAATATGGCGGTTGCAAAAACAAAGGGATATTTATGCACCTCTCAATTAAACCACTTACTTCAATGGAGTGGAGGAGGAAGCCTTTCTTCTGCCTGGTCTGCAGGGCTGTTCAACTTTTTAATGTATGCCTCCCTGCCAGAGCAATTTGGGAGAATAATGGTAAAGTCAGGTTAATGGTGGCTTTTCTGGCGCATACACAATGGCGTCTTTGTGGTGATCTGCTGTAAGAGGCACTGCGTAATTATTTAATCTCAGGCTTAGTGACCTTCTCTGGTCTAACAGTCGGGGGGAAATATTTCAGTCTCAACCAAGTAACATAGAACGTGTAATAGGTGCACGTCCATTTGATCTCTTTCAGACATTCCAGGAATGGGACAAAAGAAACAGAATGGGATTTCTTCAACAACAACAAAAAGCCAAGATGTTTTATTTTAGTTCAGGTAGTGAAAGGAAACTTCTGTAATCTGGGTGAAGTAATATGTGTTCTCCATCATTAATAACCCACAATCTTTAAGCAATGCTAATGCCATCAATTATTTAGTTCACATTTGGTGCTATTTATGGTCTTTGATTGCAGTGCTTTCATGGTTCTATCTACAACATTTCCTCTGAAATACAGAATATTAACCATAGAATGAGACAGCGGGTAGAATTATATTTCAGTGCTCTATAGCACATGCCCCCCCACACGCCACAGGCTCTTTATCTAAAGCTCTTTACCCATGGCTACCATATCCTAGGGGAACTAACGGGCCCAGACTCAGTCTTGCATTGACACCAACACTTTTTACCGTGAGCAAGCTCATACTACCTTATAAATAACCTCAATAATACTTTGGAAATGTGTACATTTGTGATCCGTTTACATATTCCATTTTTGTCAGGTGGCCAAAGCAGTATTACTTGTGGGTTTTTAAAGGAATCTCTCTTCAGTAGACGAGTGAAAGATCATCTTTTCATTTTCTTATAACATGACGTCAGCAGAGCGTGACCATGGAACATCAGCAGCACCTTTCAGACGATGAATCATGTTTAGCAAGGCACCAAACCTACAAGGGCTCCTTTTGAAGGGGTCTGTGATCTGTCACCTTCTGTCACACTGAGAGGTCCTCTGCACTGGATCTCTGTGGTTTGACTGGCTCCCTCTGGCTAGACGTCTACTGTTCTAGACACGCTGTCTTTTTGTAAGGACTCTCCCCAGGACAAGTCGAGCGGACCTGAGGAAGGGACGTGTGATGAATAGTCGATTTGTCTAGACGTGATATTTTTGCAGAGCTCTGGTAACCTGATAGGGCCGTTGTTAGTGTTTATTGGTTCTCTGTGGACGGCGGGACAGCGACGTTGCATTGGGAGAGGCCCATCCTGTACTTTCTGAGACGTCAACTAATCTCGATCGCCTGTTGGAACAACCGCATATCCATCTTTTTATTTGGAAACCATGCAGGTTTACATGTGGCAAGGTTACATTGAAGAGGCATGAATACAGCGCAATGATTTTTCCAGATCTCAATAAGGGGTGGACGTGTTTCTCTCAGGTGCAGAAGTCCAGTCTTTTTTATTCTCCAACTGATACGCACCCCTGAGAAAACATTTCCTCTGCTTGCGCAACTGCAACTTAAAATCTTTGAAGTGTAAAACCACATTGGCAGAGTACAAAATCAATTCAGTGTTATTGAAAATAGTTTCAGCTACAAAACATAATGAAACGTTTCAATGTTCCATGGTTTTGAGCTTTATATGCAACTTATGAATGCCCTTCAGTGCGTGATAAAGCGAGTTTGTTAGCAATGAAAATGTCTGAAATAGCACAATGCCAGAAATAGTGTCATAATATGATTACCTGACTGTGGCATGGCTCTATTCTTGTATTGAAATTAGTGCCCCCTACTGGCTGTCAAACATTTCTGCAGCAACCTGTCCTAGACAGAACCACCACAAACCATTCAGTAGCGTTGCTCCAGACTTACCTACATTACAAAGCCACAAGGTGGTCACTCTAAAACTGTCACTTATACTGAACCCCAGATGCTGTCTCTGTCTTGTGTAAGTCTTGAAAAGACATTGTTCTTACTGTGCTGTAACAGCACGCTGTGTCCTGTTCTGTGTCAACCTGGAATTTATTTTACCTGGTCTTGTTTATTGGAAAGTCTCCATTACTCTTCCAGCTAATTTCTCATGCATTGTCCGCTATTGTCTGTCTACTAGAGCCATTGGAGATGCACGGAATCCTGGAGATTGGCTCAGGAAGATGGGGGTTGGGATGATATTTTCGGCACTAGAATTCCATGGGTTATTCCTGGATCTATATTGCAGGACGTAGATCCTCTCAAGATGGCAACCCACCTGCCCACAGGACTCTGATCCAGTGTACTGGACCTACATGAAAAGGTCATGTAAATTTAGCATCAGGCTATGGAAATTATAGGCTTTTAGGGACATTTCCAGTTATTGTCGACAGACATGAAACAAGACAGAACTAAGTGCTCTGTAGTTCTCCGCATTTTATTTTCTTGCAGCCTAGTTGTTTCACAGTAGCTGACGCTAAAACCGGAGATGGGAAGGAAACCAGCTTTGCATCTGCCGAGGAGTGAAAAGAGCGACGTATCGTTGGCTCAAGCGAATGCTCAGTTGTCCGAGCTATTATGATTTGCCGAGGTGGGGGACACGCCCCAGGGGTTTGCATGTAAGCATGTAACTGGAGAGCTACATTTCCGATTGCCACCGGCTCAGCGCCTTACATAAGCAGGGCAGCAGGTGTTAGTGTCACTTGGACAGCATGTAGCTTGACTGCGAAGAAGCATGGCGCTCTTCAGTGTGCCCAACAACTTCCTCTGTCTGTCCATGTCTGTTCGTGTGTGTGTGTGTGTGTGTGTGTGTGTCTGTGTGTGCTGTGTGTCGCCGTTGGCCCGTACCATGTAACGCTGTGGCTTAAGTGCCCCTGCATTGTACAGCCGCGGTCAGGTGGGCGCCATCGCTGGGTCTATATTTGCCTCCCTGTGCCTCCAGCGTGTCTTAGGACCAAGGTTGTCTGTAGATGTCCCTGAACGGACCGCCAGCCTCACCGCCAGGATGGGATGTCGGGCCCAGAATGCTGCAGGAATCCGGGTCCGTACTTTTGGGTTCAGGCCCCTCCTGTCGCTCACAGTAATTATTGGAGCGCCTCAAAATGCCTGCCCCGCCCACCCGGGACTTGCTGGGCGGTTGTGCTTTGGCAAGCGCCCAGTCCCTCGGCAACCTGCATGAGCTTGTGATGCTATCTTTCGTTTTCTGACCCCTTAATTGAATTCTACCTTTTCCGGATGCACACTGTAGGCCCCCCAGTGCTTCCACACAAGGCCCCACACACTATCTGTAGTTTCTAGTTTCTGCAGCTGCCACAATCCCTTTCCAGGGCGTTCAGGGCTGCAGACACACAGTCAGCACAGATTTAGAATGACTGTGCAATATGTCAACATGTTGGCTTGGTACGACTAGGCCTAGCCCGGCCGAAGGGACATTGCTGTCGTGGGTGTGAAGTGTAACAGGTGACTAACTGCTGGTTGTTTCTCAACCAGGGCCTCCTGGGTCGAGGGGAAAGAGAGGTCGCGATGGGCATCCAGGTAGGTAATGAGACAGGTGAAGAAACGTTGTGAACACACTAACTTCAGTCCGACTGGGTTTTGTGCTCCGACGTGATGCGTTAACAAATAAGGACCTTATCTGAGGAAACATTTTTGGAATTGTGTGTTTTCGGTGATGTGCTGGTGACATCTGATCCACCTCATGGGATTTTGAGGTTGGTTTCTGTAGGTTGTGATGAAGTGAAAGTAAAACCCTGTCAGCCAGGATCAAATGTATCACCCATTCTGGTACTACCAAACATCTCCAGTAGCTTTCACCCACTCAGGTTTGACCTTTGCCTGCACTTACTGTAGCTCCACGATAGCCAAGGATCCAGTCCAAAATAGCACCTGCCCAGTCAGCAGAAGCTTAGAAAAAGGCCTCCTCAAGTTACTAGCAAAACAGCCTCGTGAAAAAAAACAGGAAAGGAAAGAATAATGCAGCAACCCCAAAGGGAGAGCTCTTCACCCCTGACTGCCCCGGCCATTATTACTGGATGTTATTGCTCATGTCAGACTGATCCCAGGCCTGTAGGAGTGGCCCGACAGTCTGCACTCCCTCTGCCCATTTGGGAGGGTCATTTTGGTACAGGAGGATTTCTTGTTTAGGATTTCCAACATCTAAGACAGCTTCTTGCGGTATAGTAGTAAGATTTAAGAGCAGCCTTTAGACTGTCCTGTGCTGAAGTCTGGCTTCATGTCCGGCTGCTTGAGGTCCTGAACTCCTGGTCTCTGTCTCCTCCTCACCGGGCAGACTGTTGGCTCCAAAGCGTTATGTGATTTCTTCCATTCTCATTATTCAGGCACTTTTCAACGCCAACAGTCAGCAAAACCCTGTTATCCTCCCATTTCCTCCAGTACAACAGCTTGATTGGTAATGGGAACTTTTTGCCTCTCTGTGAACAAATTGACCTGACAGCTGTGTTTTTTTACTCATACAGTCCAAAACTAAGACCATACAAATACGCCATTGAGAAGATAACGCTGGTGATTTGATGTGACGTTGAGGGAAGTTATTTGTCATCAGAGATTTTCCTCACTGCTCTATGGTTGATGTGACGCCATCTTATGTGACCCGGTTTTGATTTTGCAGTAACTGATTCTGTCTGGTGACTGAGGTCTTTTTTGTTAACCGTCTGAAAGGTCAGAGGGGGTGTGGCCTCAATGTAAAAAGTATACCTGCTCCTAGGCTTTGAGAACTGCGAACAACGCCTCTGTAACTGCCATGTGTTTCTGATGAGCCTTTTTAAGATTTTTCGAACCCATGAGGGGTTTTTACATTTCATCACTTGTACATTATATATTGTGATTTGGAATACAACACAGGACGTCTAATATACGAGTCATTAACAATGTAATTTTTTTATCAATGTTTTATTTAGATGTATTAATGTTTCATTGGAATGTCCTATTTTTCACAGTCTCATTGTTGGTAAACTGTTAAATATCTGCTCAGAATTAAGATTCAGTGCAATATCTGTGGATGAATGGGGCATCAGCTGTAGCAGAGGTCCTTGATTTAATTCTGTAAATATGGATAGACAGTACATGTTTTATCCTCGTGTTTCACAAGTTTGGGCATTAAACTCAGTACAACAGGGCATTTGATAGTATAGTGCAGTATAGTATAGTACAGCACAGGGTAGTATTTATGAACCTCCATTATCTTCCCTCCATATAAAGGAAATCAGTTAGAACATTTCAAACTTTTGTCAAAGGCCCCCTTTTCATCTGCTAGAAATGCTTGCATAACTTGTGAATGGATGGAAAATAGATGAAAAATGTGTCTGTGCCCTAATTTTATTTGTCACCAAACATGATGTGCTCATTGTATTTAGATTTGGGGCTCCTTGGTCCATCTATATGTTCTGAAATAAAAAGTAATGTCCAGTGAAAGTGTTATTTAGTCGAGAAGACCTAATCTGGGCCTGGGGAAAACTATATTTTCCAGAGTGGAAAAACTAAAAGCAGTGAGTGGTGCATTAATCTTAGCTGGGTGTGGAGTAAGAGCTTGAGGAGTGACGCCGGTTTGGCGTTGGGCTCAGTCTCAGGCTACAGGCGGTGTAGTGTCATCTGACGTCTCCCTGGCACTAGTTCCCATTCCTGTTCACGTCAATCCAGGAAATGGTAGGCAGATTATTTTCATCGATGCCAGAGAGGGGAAATGTCTCGAGGCAAGGAATGACCGTTTCATGAGACGACTGATGGAGATTATTTGAGTCCTGTTCTTAAAATTAATATATGAAACAATATTTTACTGTATGTGATACAGATAATATGACCTACCTATATGTTTCCAGGGTCTTTATTTACAGAAGGCTTTAGAATATGAGTGCTGACCGGAAATCAGTTTTGCCATTTTGATCTTAATGAACAGAAGGTTGTGTGAACTAGATCGGCATGTTGAGGCACTTTGTACTTGTGCCCTTTAGTTACTGTAAAGGTGTTAGAGACAAATATAATAAGTGTAAGGAAGCCAGAATGTTTACTTGTGATGGTTTAGGAGACCTACATTTCTCAATGGTCTAATAGAGTATTCTATACATTCGCAGGGCTGGATGAAAGATCCACCTTTCTGAATTGTGTTTTGCAAATAAAATCTGTGTCAACATGTGTTTCTATATTGTATGACTTATGGAAGCTTTCTCTCTCTTTTGCAGGACCTCCTGTAAGTACCCATGATGCCTTGTGACCATGCAGAGAGTGGTAAAGTGTCTGTGTTTTGGGGTTTGGGAGTGTTTGTGCAATAAGTGTGTGTACATCTTATCCAATCAAATGTATGTTTGATAGCACCCCTCATCACAATGCACCCTTTTCGGTGTTGCTGTGTGGTGTGTTTGGAGAGACCCTGTAAAGAGTTTTGACCTGATGATTTTGTTGGCATGTCATTGAGCATTAGACAATTAGCTACCCATGGTCATTCTTGCTACCCTTTCTGGGATGTAAAAGTGGAGGTTTCTTAAGTTAGTTCTCTTTCTTCGAATATGTGCTTTTAAGCGGCTGTATTTTATGCTATAACACAGTAATTACATTATCAGGACCGCTAAGCACTTCTGTGGTTCAACTAAAAGAATGTTATTAGGCCTAAACGACACTCCTTGGAAAATATGAATCATAGGACTACTGAGGAGTGTTTCAAGGTAGTTACTGTAGTATGAAGTCTTGCCTGGCTACCTACACTCCTTTCTCCAGCCAAATGCTACGCCACCCCCACAGACGTTACTTTCTTCTCCACAGTGAACCTGGATCAGAGTACCTCTCTGTGAATTTCTGGAGCCCAAACCCATTCTAACCGTTTTGATTGGTTCCAGACACCTATGGGTTGGGCCTGGGCCAAAACACACGTGGTTGAAGTGGCGGTTTGGAAATTCAGCATTGGCTTTTATTTTCTGATTGGTTAGGGATTTTCCATTAGCTTTTTTTGTAGTCTCAAACTGTAGTCAATTTTAGAGAAGCACGAGATTTCAGTTAGATTTTTCTTCCCCTTTCAAACTCCTGCATCCTGTCTGTATTTACTAAACAAAAGATTCTGCTCATATTCTGACTATATCTTGTAAAAAAAATTCCCATAGTGTTAGGGATCCCATAGTGTTAGCCTTAACAGCCTAGCCTAGCATCTCAGTGCTAACCTGCTGGTCTTAGTCGAGGTCGTGTGGGAAGGCAGGATGTTTGAAACACCTTGGGCTGGAGGCTAAAATTGGGCACAGCTGCGACAGCTGCGTCCTGGTGCTGAGAGGGGGTAAAGGTCACAGCCCAGCATTTGGCCATGGCAGTGATTAATTGATCAACAGCAGCCAGGCAGGGCTGGACAGCCAGAACATGGCTAAGGATAGCCAGAGACAGCCAGGTTTGTTAGGAAGGAATAGGCTTGGAAGGTTCCGGAAGAAGGCTGTCACACCAGCCTTGCTTTGCACACTCGATGAACAGTTAACTGCTTATTTCCAGTCGAAAGTGACGAAATGAGAATGAAATTGCTAGCTATTAAAGTGACTAAGTATATTTCATGGGTAGGTATTGCTGTGATTTATGCTTTCGTGTGTAAACAAAGGAAGGAAACTTTCATTATAATTTAGTGGAGGTTTGAGTGCCATTTTGTATTGTTGTGGAAACCCTCTACACTTGAAATACATGAGCTCTTCATTCTATTATGTAAGGAAGCACATGGCTGTACAGCGTCACTCCCTGAACTTAGCCTGTAATTGAACTTTCAAATAAGTGATAGGACTTGGAGAAATTCATTCATTTTAGTTTTCAATCACTGCCTAGATATGAAAAGTATATTTTAGTAAATAAATCAATCACATTTCCAGGTGAAGGATTATTTGACAATCACTCTAATTGTGACTAAATGCAAGTTTTTGTGTAGCAAGAAGGAGAAATATGGCACATCTGTCTTGTTCATTAATCCCTTCAGATTTCTTAAACATGCTGGGCCATATTGTGGCCTTTGACAATTGAGTCAGTAGTTGATGACAGACAGTTTGTATAAATAATTGTAACTGCTATTTATTTTGGGCTGTTACGCTAACACAGTTTGCCCTGTGATTGCAACTCTAAAATAACATGAAATTGGTGCTTTCCTGTTCCCCAAAAACAAACTGAAGGCTTTGGTCCTTTCCAAAACCAAAAACATCATCATTCCTCATAGGTCACCTAACATTGCCTTGGCCTCATGCCCTCCCAGTGGCCGGGTGCGTTTAACACACTCTAAAACAAGCAACCTTGATGGGAAACACCTTTAGACTCATATGAAATTGAACAGCGTAAGAGCTCCATCAACACTGACAATCCCCATGCTTTGATTCAGGTTCTGCATTGCTCAACATTCAGTTGACCATAATAAGCGTACAAATTGTTAGAAATTAATTGTTAACAGACCTGTTTGTTGACAGACTTTCCTTAACGATTTAGCTTTTTTTGTATCAGCTTTTGTTTGAACAGCAATCACCTCAGAATGACAGGCAATCGTGCTGTCAGTGATTCGGTATATTAATGAAGTACAACCTCCCTCCCACACCTCCATTCTCACTACTAAGAGTCCAGGGGGGTCCTAGGGGCCATTGCAACCCTCGGGGGAGTCCCTTTCATTCGTCCACAGCACTCAACCCAAATGGGAGCCAGATGTGCCGGGGCTACTGCGTAATTCCAATGAGGGGTTCCTTCCGGTCTTAGGGCACCCCTGACCCATCCAGACGGCCCACCGAGGCCCTGGAGCAGGCATGCTAGCAGGGCAGACAGGTACCCACAGGCCGTGGGTTCTCACTCAGCTACTGGTACCTCACCTCAGCGCTGCCCCATTTCATCCAGGTCGGCGCAAGTTGCCCTTACAGAAGCACTGGTCATAACCCCAAGTTTGGTCTATTAAAGCAGAGGTGAACTAAAGTAGGTGATGGAAGAATACTGAGATAAGTTTGTCTCTTAATGTCTCTTCTCTAAAGGATTGTAGATGGGTTGTTGATGCTAGGTTAATGACTTCCCTTTTGGAATTGTTGGCCAATAGCCGCCCACACACTCACGGTAGGAAGCAGACAGACTACATTTGTTGGCTTGTCTGGGGAGAATGGAGTCAAAATGTCCTGGAACTCCTCTGTGGATGAACAATGGCCAGTGGCTTTGGGAAATGTGAAGGGTTCTTGTTCCGTCCGAACAGTTATTAGCGCTACGTCCTTTCCTGGAAGCCACAGATTTCTGTCCCCTTAATTACCTGGAAAAATGACTCAACAATGGATGAAATGTTCCTTTCTACTTTTATTCGGCAGTATTGAAGAGTGTATCGGATGTCCTCAGAGCTCTGTAGGTTGTGGAAGTGGCTAAGTAAAAGCGGGCACCCATAAAAACCCACGTTTTTATGGGTGCCCGTCTGCAGACAGGACTTAGATATATCCATGGCATGCCCTCTCACAATTCCTATATTTGCATGTGTTTACTTATTAATTCAATCAACTGGATGTCAACTGGATGTTGTGATTTGTTCTTTAATGTGGATAAAATCGCTACAGATGCCGTATTTTATATTCAACGGCCGTTGTATGCAATTCATCTACAACTTAAAGAAGCATGTTGTCAGCTCTTGAAAATCAATTCGGTCTATCAAACCAAATAAAATGATGTAATGTTTGATTTGCTTTCTCTTCTCTTGTGGAATGCTTTGTTTGTTTTCTTGCGTCTGCTTGTTGTAACTGGACTGGCCATAATACAATGTGTGCAGGGACTCTGCATTGAGAACGAAAACTACAGCTCAACTACTACTACTCAAAACAATTGTCTCTTTACGCCATTTTGTTCTGGCCTGGCTCAGTGTCAAGTGATTCTTGTCTTTAATAATGTCAAGTTCATTCTTTATTTTGTGTCCATTTCTTTCACCACTTTTCAGGGTCCACCCGGACGATCAGGCTTTCCGGTAACTGTCTTATATCTTGTGTCCTATCAGCCTGTCTTTCCGTTTGTGTGTTTTGAGTTCTCTGTCATCTTTTTTCTGGGCTTATGTCCCAATTAAATTAATTATCAATTGAAAAACATGCATGGGCATCAGTCAATTTGATTAATTTCTGTTTACACTGTATTTGCACGATCTGACCAGCTTCTCAACAAAGATAACACAGAGACACAGCATCTGCTCAACAGAGGGACTGAGTACATAAAATACATACATTATACACTCTCTGAGTACCTTGCTAGACATATGGCGCATTTAATAACATTGTGCACAGTCTTTACTATTCACATTAACATAGCATATATCATTTGCATTAAAAACAGTTTGCCCCTTTAATAAACTGTCAATTATAAACCCATTTGTGTAATAATGGAGAATTCCAATGTCGTATACAGAGATGTTTTAGCATAAACTCAGACTCTGTTTTGCCTTGCTCTTTATTTATTGTGTCGCTGTCAGCTTCTAGCTTCCCCGGCTCTAACACAACTAACTCCCAATCAGCTAAATCCATACGGTCCACATCATGGGTCTGACCTCCAACCCCAGCTGCCAGTTCCAACCTGTGAAGCCTTCTCAGTCCTGTCAGGATCACTGGTGAAACGGGCCAATAAATCTGTCTGAAATGAAGAAAAGGCTCACAGGACATGCTTTTCAGGGGAGATTACCTGACAGGTTTTGTCAAAGTTGTGATGCGATCCCTTCCAGGAATTTTGATTGATTACGCTGTCTATGTGTTGGAAATTATATTACAAGTGAAGAGTTCTTTTCTGGAATAGGAAAGAGGAAGGATGTGGTTTTTGAGAGGGATCGTCTCTGCATTTTAAACAGAAATGGCTCCCCTTTTTACATACAGTGTGTCATATCAGATGTGAGTATAGCAGAAAAGAGCAAAACCACCTCACGTGGTGTACCCCTCACGCTTTTTTTGCCATCAAAGATCTTGAGCCCCGCTATGAAGTCCTCTTACGCCGTCGCTTCGCGCCTGTTCGCACCTTTGAACTACAGCATTAGCAGAATTCACAACATCTCCGTGTGGACTCCACCGACCCTTCCCGTGTCGTTACAGCAGTGAGAACTATAAATGAATAATCGCATGCCACAAACCCGTCAGATGTGTCCCTACTACCAATACTTTGAAGCCCTGAACATCGTTCTCCAGACTTGCGTCATCTGAAGTGTGTGTGTGTGTGTGTGTGTGTGTCTGTGTGTGTGTGTGTGTGTGTGTGTGTGTGTGTGTGTGTGTGTGTGTGTGTTAATGCAGCCGCCGTACTGGTGGTGGTGAAAGGAGCCGTTATGACTGCGGTCAGTCTGGGGAGTGAGAGTCGACCGGGTCTGGGCTTTGTGCTGCAGTCCAGCTGAGTCTCATTACTCTTGGAAATAGACCTGAGAGGCCTCAGCACCGAACCACCGAGGCCCTGAGGAAAACCTCAGGCTGTACTGTGTGGGCGGGTATAGGGGGAGTGGTGTGTGTGTGTTCATTGAGGGGGTTCAGCAGCGTGGTTGGAGACCGCTGAATTGGAACCTGTGATTGACAAGCGCTGCGGTGTCAGGGAGAGAGCCGACAGCAGGTGATGTGTGGAGAGGGAAGTGTGGCCCCCTCAGCTCTTATCAGTTTTTGGGGCCAAAAGACTTAAACAATTGACGCATTTAAGGAACACCCAGTGAGGTACAGATCAGGGAGCGGTCAGGTTTCTGTCGGAGGTCTCTGGGTTAGCCAGGTATCGCGAAAACAGACGGGACGCGTACAGGAGGTTAGTTGGCCTGCTGGTTTTACGACGCATTCGAGGAGATCTCTATGTTTATGTGTTGAACGTCTGTGGCCTATTTTGATGGCCACCTGTGTTAGGTTCATCCTTAGGTCCATTCTGGGGTGTTGTAGAGACGGGATCTACAGGGCCTCTCCGCCCTAACTCTCCAACTATCCAGCATGTGCTGTGGTGCTTTGTGTTCTGATGACTTATGGGGCTGTCCACAACCTGTCCCTACCCCCCTTTACTCCCATGAGGCGTCACCTTAAGTGAGTTGTCCAAAAGCTGCCATCGCCAGCCTTGTCAGGACACTCCCCCGGCCTGTTATGGTAGTGAAGGGCAACCTGCTGTAGGAATGAACAGCTTTGCATACTAAGTCATTTCAGAGTGGCCAGAGTTTATAGCGATTTAGAACAGCGTCAACAAATGTTAAACTGGAGAGATGGACAGGGGGAGGGGTCGGGGGAGGGGCCATGGAGGAGGGCCATAATGGAGTGTCACATCCACTGGTGTTTACAGTGTTTGAAAGAAAGCATGGCCGTTAAACCCAATGGGTCAACAAGTGGAAATGATATTGCCGACCTCCGTCCAGGTGCATTTTAATGCTCTATAGGGGAAATAAGCAAAAGGTTACATCAGTTCATATGGGTATATAGTAAGAATAATAACCTTCTTTAGTTGTTACAGGGAATGTTGCCTATAGGGGTGGTCAGTTGGCAAATCTCATCTCTATGTGTCTAATGTAATAAAGTAAATGTTATGCAGTATTTTGTAGTTAGACTTTTCTAGATTGTTATTTAGTATATTCTAGATTATTAGTATATAAACTTTACCTTTCTGAACCGTTTCAAATAATCCTTGATGAGGCTTGTTCTCTGACCACCATTGGTTCTTTGAAGCCATCTGCCTTGAGGGAACCTTCCGTTTTGGGCATGACTGCATCAAAACAGCTCAAAATACCACTACCAGAATGCTTGGGAATAATTTCAAAGCTACACAGCGGCTTACCTTTGCCAAAGTTCCCTTAAAAAGCCTGACTGTATGCCTTCAATTAAAACCCAAGAATCTAATTTGTGTTTGCCAATGTTGATGGCATGACAGAATGAAGGCTCGCTATAGGTTGGTTAAGTTAACCTGCTGTTTGTGACTGTGGTAGTTGTAGTTCATCATCGTTGTTGACCCCTTTCCTCTTGACTTTGCATTGCTTATTAGGGTGACAAAGGAACAATGGGAATTCCTGGAAGAATGGTGAGTGACATGAGAACATGTAACTGTGAGTAGTGAATAGAAACAGTCCTAGGGAGAGACAGAACACTCAACACTTTATTAGCATGACGAGCAACCTGAAGAGGAGCACCGACTGTCAGGTTATAACTGAACATTCTTTACTAATGTTTTATTTTTGCATTTTATAAAGTTTAAAATTGCCCACTGCAGATTAAGTGATGAGGATTCATTTGGGCATAGTTTTACACAGCCAGAAATGTTTAGCTGTTGTATTTTGACATGTTTGCATGATGCTGACAATTCAACTTTACAAACAAGGCCCCAATATGCGGTCATGGTTGTTCATAAGCACTCCTTTTACCTAATGTTTGCACGTAGTTTGTGGACCGGATCTGCATTAAAAGAGTAATGTGCTTAGGACTGCTTATTTAAAGTCATTTAACAGACATTCTATCATGTTCATGGAGCAGGTCTTGTTAGCTGCATACAAACATGCCAAACCACTGAAATGTCTTAGACCTGCTCAAATATCCCAGAAGTCATAGTACTGACAATGCACTGAGGTCCATAAAGCATTGTTCAGTTCCGTGGTCCCCACCTTCCTACCCACCCTGTCAACTTATAGCCTTCAATTTGTTTCTTTCTTTTTTTGGAACATCCTAATATTGCATTAAAAGCAAATCAGCCACACAGCTTCCCTATATTTCAGATGTTTCTTTGGGCTTCAAACATGATTCATCATATATGATTCCATGTCTCAACTGTACTTCAGGTTTTTGTAGTTTTCACAAAGCCTTTAGGGAAAGAATTACATGGTTTATCGGATTTGCAATTGCCATGATACATTAAAAGGCTCTCCCTCATGTTTCGTGCAAACTGTTTTAGATTTGTGTATTTTGGATATACAGCCATTTCAAGACTATTTTACACTAACACATGGATAACAGCACCTCCGCCTTTTCAACTTTGCTGGGTCGTCGTACCTAAGTACGAATTCTCACAGATCCAAGTCCTGTTTTTGGGCTGGAAATGTTGGCTTTAAAAACCCATAGTCCCTCTGCAACGCAAGGCTTTTGGCACCGGCGATCCAACAGTGAGGCCCATGCAAAGCGCTCAGTATTTCACACAGTGTAGAGGAGTTAAGCTACTATGTGGTCCTCCAGCACTGCCCCAGAGGAAGTCTTTTTTTCCTGTCTTTCACTCTCTTCCAGGCTCGTTGCCTCTCCCCTCGCTTCAGTCACTTCTGTGAGAAAAGTATGTCCCAACACTAGACAGCTCGTAGCTCCAGACTTCATCTCTGGCCAGACCAACCAGGCGCCCCCCCCGTCCCCGTCCCGTCCCCTGACCACTTCTGAGGCTGATGCATGCCTTGTGTCTTTCTGCGCCTGTCTAACCCCGGTTCCTCTCTCTCTGTCTCCCTCCTCCTCCGCACTTTGCATGCGACTGTGTCTGCTGTGACTGTCCAGGGGTTAAAAGGATACACAGGGGAGAAGGTAAGTCTATAGGGACGTCTGCAGGGACAGCCACCCAGCAAAGCCTGTGGGAGAGCAGGGCGGGAGGCTTCAGCTGGCTTAGTGGGTGGTTGTGTAGGAACATTTCATAATAGACCGTTTAGAGGTAGTCATTTATTTCAAGGGGCTTCACATCTACATTCTCAAAAGGCGTTAGGGTAACATTCTGAATACACTTTCCCACCCTGGTTAAATTACTTTTGTTTTTCCTCACAATAAAACAGAATAGCAACAAAATGTGATGTTAGAATCTCAGAATTCTAATTCATGGCTCCCTGTAGAAAGTTAAGAGACATTTATGGAGAGTCCATAAACAAGTTCCACTATAGATTTCTATACGCCACAACGTGGGATATTATTCATAATGATGACAAATCTGAATTGGTGTCCGGATCGCTATGACATCTTGTTTCCATCTAGAATGTGTAGGTATGGATGGCCCATTGTAATCTGAGCATGCAGACATCCCCCCCACTAAATGGCCACATTTGCAAAAGCAATCACGTTTTTTGTTTCAATCAAATCCAGAAGCCACAGCTTTACGGATTCACTTTCATCAAACCCAAGGTGATTTGTAATGTGTTGAGCTGAATGTGCCGCTTGAGAAGAAAAATGTGTTACGTTCACTGTCATTCTTTGGAGAGTAAGCTAGCCAAACTGACCCAAAATGTCTGAGCCAGTCTGCCTGTGTTGAAGAGCTGTTCTGTCTCAGGAGTTATTGGTGGACTTGGGAGAAAACCGAAATTGTAATATGACCACCATGACTGTAAATGGAGAACCAAACAACAATACTAGCTTTGGAAGTTCTCAACAGATCCTGGTCCAAAGCAATCCTTGGCTTTCCTCGTTTTTGTCCACTTTAATTGTTTTAGGAGTGTCACATAGTGGCTAGATTCCCTGTGTGGTTAGCTCTGCCTGCCAGGAGAGAGGACATAGAAACACAAAGGTTTGACTAGGAAGCTTGGACAGAGAACTTCATTAAGTATGAAAACATCCTCTGCAGAAAACGAAGCAAGCCAACACAAAGGGAACCAGCAAAGCCCTGCTCAGACTCTCCAGCTTTCATTTCCTTCTTTTTAAAATCAATGACATTTGCGGTTTTGTGGGTGGGCCATAACATATGGGAAGAGGGACTCGGAAATAAGGCAGAGAAAATGAACACAATGATGGACTGGTTAAATGGAGAGTGAACTCATCGCCAAACACATGCCCACTTGCTATTGGTTAAGTGGATTATGGGATTTTCTCATATGTGGGAAATTACACCTAAAAACCTGACTAACTCTCTACGTTGTTCATTGCCCTGGGTTGTACATGCGGGTATTTGTTTTGGGTGGTTTCCGGTCTTAGTTGTGATTTTCAAGGCTCTCGAGGTATAGGCTTTCCAACACCAGTAATCCAACCACTTGGAAGGGCATCTGTAGATCTTCACTTGTCCAGTGTGCTGGATCTGTGTAGGACCGTGGACGTAACTGTAGAACCCTGGGTTGTAGCAGACCCGGATACCGTTTTTCACCGTGGTTTGCCTGCCGGCCAGTATGAGACACAGGCCCCATCAATCCAACTTCTCCAGTAGCGCTGCAAAGCGACAGACCCACCTAACCAGAGTGTGAAAATAAATACTTCCCGTCCCGAAGTAGGCATTTGTTGAGGAACATTAAAATCACCTGCGTTTGTGATGGATGGTTGGTCCACCAAAGATGTACTAGTGATAGGGTTTCTTGGGGGAAAGCTAATTAGGAAAAGTGCTGGAAATCTGATCCACCCCTGTCTGGCCCCAGTGGTTTCTAGGATTGTGCAGGGAGGGTCCGTGGTTCTGAATGTACGCCGTTGACACAGTGCAAATCACCCACTTTGTGCCCGAGTAGCCCCGAGGGTTTTCTCCTGTTTGCACAGCGGTTGAAGTTTTGGATTCGTACAATTTGACAGAAATGAAAAGTCTTACACATGTTTGGCAAAATCCTGGGGAAAAACATTATATGCGTAAGAGATGCTGATATCTATTTCAGTAACCAATAAATTCATACTGAATTACATTACATTACATATTTCATTATGTACATTGCATATTATATGGAATTACCAAGGAGAACATCTGTTGGGCATCTTGAAGTGGTAAAATGTCATTATTGTCTTCCTGTGTTGGGGCATCTTCTCACTGTTTGTCTATCTGTCCTTAGGGAGCACCAGGGGAGCCAGGCCTGTCTATCATTGGTCCACGAGGACCTCCTGTAAGTGTCCACCTGTCATCTCAGATCTCATTAGCCTGTACATAAGCTGCACTGTTCACTGCTGCCATCAATTCTCCTTTGTGCTAAGGTTATACACAAACCACTGACTCTTAAACAGATTTTTATAAACGTTTATGAAAAAAATGGTTTAGGAAAGTTTGTTGCTTTCCAGATTGTACAGTGCATATTCTTTTTTTACAGAGGATTTAGTTAAATATTTATCTATCAACTGTGTATTGCTTAAGTCCTGCATTTATGGTTTTGCTGACTCCTGAACTGAATGAGTCTGTCTTTATTATATCAACAACTGAACAATTCTTTATAATCGTATCAATAATTTGTAGTTTGTGACGAGAAAATATCAGCTTCGGTGTTTTTCTGTCAGAATTTTCCAGACAAAGCTAATAAAAACACAGCTACTGGAGAGTGGAGATTGATTATAACAGCTTGTAACAGGTTGTACATTGGCATGGTAATAGGTTATAACAGGTTGTAACAGGTTGTACACTGGCATGGTAACAGGTTATAACAGGTTATAACAGGTTGTACATTGGCATTGTCTGAGGAGACCAGACTTTTGATATCCCTATAATCTATACATTAGGTTATAGCTCAGAACCGTTCCCAGCTGTTGTGAGGTCTTAGGATCTCTTTTAAAGCACCAAGCTGACCTCTAAGTTGGCACCAAGCTGGCTAACTTAGAGCTTTCATTGTGCCACTGGGTGACAAGAGGCTGGGAAATCGATGGGCATCACCGGGTACGGGGAGGCATCCTCAGCGGGGATTCCCTGGTCTCATTATGCTCTAGTTCCTCTAGAGACGGCCAGGTGCATGTAAAGCTAACTGGAGTTGTCTGGTAAGAGCGTACCCTCACGCGTGTTGAGGCACTTGACATCCTGGTTGAATGAGCAGTGTGGAAAGGCTTCTGGTGGAAAATGCTTCAACTCCCGCAAATCTGTTGGGAATTGCTAGAATTAGACTGCAATCACAAAAACATAATTGGACATGAGGAAGCGGAGGAAGTTAGAAAACAAGGGCGTAAAAAAGGAGGGTAGCGAATTAAAATAAATAAAACATAACATTCCTCTAACTGAAAATATTCCAGACACATGTTAAGGTGCTATTGTATTACGGTCCAAAGATTAAATAAGACTTTCTGCTTAAATGCCTTTCTCTTACTTGGTGTGAATAGACAGACTTAAGCCGGGTACATTGTGTAATTTTCTATCTGTGAAGAATTTCACATGCTTTATTTTGAGGTTTTTGGCCAGCAGGGTTACAACACCTTGTTCTAAAACCAATAAAATAGCTACTCAGGGGGACCAGACATCTGTTTTTACAATTGACGATTAGCTACATACCTGTATGCCCACTCCCCTTGCCTGTAAAAAGGCATTTCTAATGAACACCAGGCAACAGAAGCCTTCAGAGGAAGTCATGCCCAGTAGGAGAGTTGGTGCTACACAGAGATCCAGTCAAGCAGGAGCACTTGAAAGGTGATTTCCCACAGCAGGTGAGGTCAACATAAGAGGCTCTCATTTGACCTCAGGATGTGGTGAGGGGGTTACATTGGTGTGAAGTTGAAGGGAATATAGCGGAAATTACTGCTTAAGTTGACCAGGTGGACCTTGGTCTCTAGCCTTGTCTTTCAAACTGTCATTTCACACCGAGGTGTAGACAAGTGGTCTACCACACCCTGGCCATGGCTATGAAGTCAATGGGAAAGGAATCCGGTATCGATTAAGTGAGATTAGTCCTCAGGTTAATGTAATGTGCAAAGTGATTCCTACTGTACGTGAATGATAACTTTACAAATCAGCCCTCTAAGTGAAATGAATTGTAAAATCTCCGCTATTTTACCAGTATGAATAAATTATACTCAATTAAATAAATTATTGTCTAAATGCCAATCACTATCAGTTAAAAATACATTTAGCGAACAACACACAGGAAATGGCCCCATGTTGAACTGTATTTGATTACACTCTATTCTGAACTGATCCAGATCATCTGTCCGGTTAATGTTCAAAGCATGTAATAAGCCATGTCCTTCACTGTCTTTCCAAAACATACATTCCCTTTGGGAGGGAATGTATGAATAAGACCAACTCTGGTCCCAGACATACAAGCTGTTTCATTAAGAACATTCACATCTCTTCTAATTTTTTGGGTCTTTTCCCTCCTTCCTTTCCCTTTCTCTGCATTGTTGAATGTCTTTGTCTTGTCCCGGCCTTGGTAACACATCCACACAGTGCAGGATGTTTTCATCCAAGCATTTTCACTAATCTTTATTGACATGTACTCATTTGGTTTGTTTAACTTTTTCTTTCTTGTATTCAATCTTTATTAGTTCGGAAAGCGCCGTCCTTTGTTTCTATCATTCCTCTACAAGTCTTTTCAGTGTTGTGTTCCAGCATCTTATTTCCTCCGGTTCTGAGTCAGTTTGTTTTCCCTAGTCAACCCACACAGAAGGCCGTCCCCACAGTCCACACTATCACTCCCTCTGTCATGGCCGTTTACAGCTCTGACCGGCTAAATTGCTGTGGAAGAGAAAAGGATAGCCTTTCACACTGAACCCTTCCTTCACTAGATTTCCATGGCAGTCTAATAGCAGAAAAAACATGCTCTAATCCGACTTCTACTTGTCATTCCCTGTAGGGACAGCCAGGAACCCGAGGCTTCCCAGGCTTCCCGGTAAGACTTTTCAACTTCCGCAAAGTCTTTCTTGTCTTTGCTGTAATGGTAGGCTACTGTTTTGTAAAGTGAAGCTTTACTCTAGTTAGAGCGTCCAAATGTCAGAACATTTTACAATTTTGGTAAAGTGTGTAAGTTCCATTGCTTTTTTGATGTTCTTTTATTTCAAATGTTTAGCCATAACTCTACAATACAACTGGGCTTCTCTGATCATAATTATTTGTGTTGTGAAAGCGTCAACTGGTCCTGTAATGTAATCCCCTCTATTTAAATCATAGGGGCCGATTGGGTTGGATGGAAAGCCTGTGAGTATTACCTCATTCCTAAAAATTTTTTTCATAATTGAGTAATTGATGTACTTTTAGGGCCGGAAACCACCACCTTATGCTAATGATGAGGAGGATAATTACGTTAATAATGATTGGGGTCATTAACATAATAAAATCTCTATTAGCATCATGACTATTATTACAGGATGGAGGTAATAGTGTCAGATATATTAGATATTTCTAAAAAGTTATCCCAAAAAATACTGAGAGCTAGCTATAGAACTCGATTTGATGATTTTTCCACACGTTTTCTCATTTATGCTCACACAGGGACAAAATGGCTTGAAAGGAGACTTGGTAAGCATCCTTATTATTTTACACGCAGTTTTGCAGTTTAAGTAAATAGTGAAAGCCCTTCTGTCTGTAGGGAAGTAATATAATCCAGTACTTCCAAAAGACCTGAACTCACACTCTTTATGAGTTTGGAATGCCTTACAAATGTGATCACCATAAATGTGCATGTCAGTAAATTCTGTTCAATTTTTTTTTACAAGGGACCCTCTTAGTAGGTTGTTTACCTTTCATGAGTGAAGCCACTAAAGTCATTAGGAAAACACTGTTTTGGTCTGATTTATGTGGACAATAATGGGTTAGCGGTGGGCTGCACGTCTTGGTGACAGGGAGAAAGTCTGGCAGCATTTAAATAGATGGAGGTTTTCTGATGGGAGCTGTAATCCACTTTCAGGTTCTCAATCAGACCGAAGGTAAAACTGACTAACACATAAAACAGTGGGACAAAGACAAAAAACTGTCTGACTTGACCCTTTCATTATGGCTAAAGCTCTTTAAGGGTCAGATTCTGAGATTTCCAAGGAAACACTTAAATGCATGTCTTGATATGCAGTATTAACAGACCACAGATGATACAGACCATAGAAAATATCAGTGGATGCATAAGCAATAAGCCATAAAAATGTTCCCTCCGAAGTATCCACCCCAAAATGACTTCTTTTGGCTTCAGAGACGTATACATTCCTGAGGTAAAGTGTCAGGGTATAACGGCTTCAATTTCCCCAATCAGTCTGACACCTTTATAGGTCTGTGTGAACACTGTGGACCTGACTGTGAGGCTTCTGAAAGAGGCACCCTCCCGGTTTTTGAACCGTTACCTTCCACCTCCAGCCTCTCCGCCGGGTTCTGTCTTCTATTTGAAAACTCTCCTCTCGTATCTTAAGCCTCACCGACCATTTTTCATCGGCAATAAAGAAACGTTCACCAAAATGTATCAGAATCTCACTCAGACCGTGATGGTGGTACCCGTTGAAACAATTCCAACGACACGTCTGGTCCTCCAGGAAAGCGGTCTGGCTTTTATCAAGCCAGCTGCCGATTTTAGGGGCCTTTGTGTTAGAAAGCTATTACTCTTTGTTGGACTTGGGGAGTTATCATGAGGGGGCTTTGTTTTATTAGGGGGAATTCGTGTCGGTTGTCTCTCGCTCGGAACGTGTTTGGAGCGCAGCTTCCCTACAGAAGCTCTCACGCAGTGAGCCGGGCCGAATCAGTACAAATGACACGCCTGTCCGGGGCCAAGTGGCGTGGATAATGTTCGATGTTGATTAATGTTGGTTTAATGAGGCCCTTTTCCCGTCCACCCATTCCCCACCCCCTAACAACTGTCAAGCGGGTCTTTTAAAGGATAGCGTGGGCCAGTCTGTTAAACGCGTAGATGAAGTCTCTCAGGTCCTCACCAGGCCTTAATGGAGCGGCTATGCGTCAGGGTCACAGCCATGGAGTGTGCTTGATGTGTCCAACTGTGCCCTTCTCCCTGGTTCATTTATTAAGTGCACTGCTGACAGATTTTTGACAGCTCTCTCCTGGCCTTGATTTGTAGACTGAGCAGAGCATGGCTTTGACAAGAGATCGGTAGGGCCCTATGGTTAATATAATTGTTGATGTCAACTTTACTAGAATTTTCTACCAGTTTCCCTCCCCCCCCAAAAAACGTAGATTCTTGCTCCTAACATTTTAATGTGCGTTAGAATAAAAAGGTTGCAGCATTATTAGTGTGTGGTAGTAATGTGTTTATACGACTGTGATCTGATGATTCCTTTCCTGTTTCTTACTTAGGGTCAACGTGGTCCCAAAGGAGTTCCAGTGAGTTTCACATTATTTTTTCAGAATGCTACATTACTTGATGAATATGTCTGTCCATCTTCACAGTGATATGTTTTCATACCTTTCCATTCCTTTCTCCTTCCTCACGCTTTTTAATCTACTAGGGTGAACCTGGTCCAAAAGGGGAAAAGGTGAGTTTTTCACTATTTCTTTGTAAGTAACAGAGAGCTACATTTAGCCATTACAATGGTGGTATAATTCACAGCTAGGCAATATACAAATGTTCATTGCCAAACATACTGCAAGGTTTTTGTGTGGCTTTAGAGTCTCAACTCATTATCTAACTCTCTTTCTCTAGGGTGTATGTGGAGACTATACACATAGGGTAAGTTATCTAAACGCTATCTGATATTACAGGAACATTTGGCTCATATTCTATATACCTGGGAATGTTTATAATGTGTCTATATGACCATACGGACTTGGGATAATGTGTTGCCCCTCAGTGATCTCTCACAGCTGCTGATGGGGCTTAAAGTGGCTTGTATGCTGATGAGGAGTCTGTGCTGAGTTCTCTGTGGTAAATAACAGTGTGTTTCGGCCGGGTAGTTTGTCTGCACAGTAATAGCGGAGTATGTCGACGTTTTAAAGAAAAAAAGAAGCTAGACAAATGAGTCCATGATGGGTAGCACATGCAACACACGGAGACAGACGGCCCACGATGCAAATCAGACGTCTCTCAGGGGCCTGGCTGTTTGACTGAAAACAAGGCAATTACTGGCAGGCTGCTGGAGCCTACTATACATGATATGGGTCTATGTGCGGGGATGCCAAGAAAAAGATTCAACTGTGGGGTTCAGGATTGTTCAGATAGCTAAGTTCATTTCCATTGTAATTCCACCTCCCAGTCCCGCTTTTTCAATGTCCGCTGTAGAGGTTCGGAAATGTGTATGATTTTTTGTTGCCCCCGAATGGAGCTCTATACAATAGAGTAAAAGTAGGTTGAAAATAATGCTCATATAATATAGTCTGCAAAACAACACTGCTAAATAAACATGCGCTCGGGAAGTTGGGAAGGAGTTCTAGGGTCGTTTAAAACATTCGACATGTGCTGGAGCCTCACTTCAGGCATGGGTTTGTTTTCATACGTGTCTGAGATGACCCCCCCCCCAGACGCCCCCTCGGCCCACACTCCCCACACGCACCCACACACACTGCATAAGGAGGTCCCCTCAGATCCGGACCGTCCCGCCAAGGGAGCCGCCGAGGCTCAGGGAGAGGCCTGTTCGACAGGGAGGCTGGGGCGTGTCCGCGTTTGGGTGGTGAGTTGGCGATGTCAACAAGTCGTTTTATGTGTGTGTGCGTGTGGCTGGGTGTGTGGCCCGCGTGTAGGGCCCCTTTGTACAGGATCTTCCGGTGAAAACGCTGGCCGCTATACGTTCCAGTCAGACTCTGACGTTTAAGGTTTGTGGGTAACCCTAAAACGCGTCCCGCCGGTCATGCCACAAAGAGAGCCACTGCTCCACTCCCAGACACCCTGGCCCCTCTTATGGACCGGCAGGGTCAAAGGGTTAAAGTAGTGGGGCTGTTCTCCAAATGGAACCTGCGCCGTCCACGGTTTAGCTAGCTTCACAGTGAACCAATGGGAACAGACACCGGGCATCCATTTCTATAATAAACACTATCTTGGAATTCCCCAAAATGCACCACATTCTGTATTCCACTCTGTTGGCTCTCTCCTATGTTGGGTGGCGGGGTTGAATTTGAGGCACCCTAACGATGTTTTCAGCCTAGTTTCGGGATGAACATGTGTCCAGGTGCCGTGGAATATATGGTGGATATCTAGTGATGGTTGTGGGGGCTGGGGTAACGAGACACTTGCCTACTTTTAGTGTGTCTTCTCCCTGTCTTTACTCATATGCAACATACAGGATATATTTCCTCATTGGGTACCAATCAGAAACCAATCTGACTTCATGTTCACTCTGGTTACAAACTGCTTTACAACCTTGCATTGCAGTTTCAGACACATAAAGAGTTATGTCTGAGGACATACAGTTTATTAACCTTAATGAATTGCCTTAATGTTGGAAATGTATATTGTATGTCGAAGGTAGGCAAGTGGTCTAGAGCATATCAGGCTGTTTTTCAGTGGGGGACGGTATAGTACTCTAGCCCCCTTTTAGAGTGTACCTGATAATGCTGGTGAATCTCAACAGAAGCGGCGTATTGTACAGCCCTGTGTTGGAGGATTGGCCACAGTAAGTCTGTCGTGTTGTACTCTCTTTGTGGCAAGACTGAATCCTTCCTGATTGCCACTCAGCTGCAGCCTGACAGGGGTCAGGAGCATGGTTCATCTGGGAGACTGATGTCACAACCATCAAACATCTGCCTCTGATCTAAACGTGTTTCTCATGAGCATCAATATCCAATCCGACCGTAACCGGTCCATCAACACTCCCGTTTGAAACGGACTCCTGGTCCCTGATTTGCACTGTCGGTACTTTTGCTCGTTCTCTCTCTCCTTTATCTCCCCCTTCCTGTCTTCTCTCCCTGCCCTGCCGTTGTCTCGCTGTTCCCTCTCATGTTTTGTTTCTCTCTCTTTCTCTCACATCTTCCCGTTCTGCCCTGTTTCCTTTCCCTGGCCTCCCGGTGACCTTGTTGCCCTGTGACTTTCTCACACCGCTGGTCACCTGTGCGTTGTGACCTCTGCAGATGTTGCCCATCACCGTGCGCAACATGCCCCAAATAAGCCCTCTAATCCTAAAGCGCCTGAAGGTACATTTCTCTCGGCCCCTACCTGCCCTTCTCTGGATGCCGACCGCCGCCGACCTCCGCCGACCTCCCTGTTACCCTCTATTGACCATCTATGGTACTGTGTGTCTGGAACCAGCATGCTGTGATGAGAGGACTGAGACCAAGATCTCGTTGAAACAGTTGATAGTTAGAATGCCCCCTCCCTCCAAATTACTATTTGTTTGAATATATTTATGATCATAGGGGATTAAATATAAAAATGTATGTATGTGGTAGATTGTACAAATAGCCTGTACCTGGGCTTCAAGGCCCATTTCATGGGAATTAATGAAAAATCCCAACTTGGCTTAGGTCCTGTTTCCTCAGTCAGGTCCTCTTTCAGCAAACCCTGTTTTTACCCCCCAAAAAACCTAGTGTCTATGATTTCCATTACCTTCAAATAATTACTTGAAGAGAATGAAAAGTGACATTTTTCTGTCAGGAAATACATTTTCTCCAATCATCTGTGTAAAGACATAAGAGTCTTTATCTTAGCCCAGAGGTCGGCTTGCTCGGTTAGAGAAGTGGCCCCAGTTGGCATCCCTCCTCCGTCTTGTTTTCCCAGGTGTACAGTCTCTCTGTGCCAGGGAAGAATACCGTGTTTGGAGACAATACTAGACACTGGCAGACCAAATACTGAAGACAAACAGAAAAATATCACCCGAACCAGGACAGATTTGCTTTGCATTCTAAATCAAGCTCCTGGAATCAGTCCAGTGCGGCATAGTGGAATGTGTTCATTTACTGGAAGCTCATCCGGATCATAAATCATAGCCAGACACATCCTGTCCAGCATTGAATTGATTGAATATGAATCTAATGTGAATGGATGTGTTCCGGAAGAGCCTGAATATCTGGCTTGACAAC
Source organism: Esox niger (assembly GCA_016801105.1). Classification (NCBI taxonomy): domain Eukaryota; kingdom Metazoa; phylum Chordata; class Actinopteri; order Esociformes; family Esocidae; genus Esox; species Esox niger. Next base: position 46,112 of record JACXGJ010001213.1, read on the forward strand.
AGAGACTCCGCTAAATAGGGGTTTAGTATAAGCAGTAGAGCAGTTCTCCAAACTTCTATATACATTTATGAAATTTAGCAACTGTCTATGTTCAAAGTTTGGTCAAATAAATCAAGCAGGTTGTTTTAAACAGAGTAAATTGAGATTGCCGTGAGCCCTATAAGAGACTGACACAGCCTTTTTCTGCTTTGCATCCATTCAAAAAGTATTATTTAGATTTTTCTGTCTCTGGTTATATGACTTGTGCCCTTGTTATAAGTCAATGGATTGGTATTATTGAGAAAAGCCTGGTTTTTAGATGATAAATCACTGAAACGCACCAAACACCTCTATACAGTATTTTAATTTGACTTCAAAGTGGTATTATCTCCAGACATGGTGATTGATGAAAAGTAACACCCTCATAACCCACATGTAATTTGTCCCGCTAATATTGTCCGCCTAAAAAAAACTGTTTGTGTAGTGCTGTGAATTGTTTTGGCATGGCATGGCATGGCCTGGCATGGCCTGGCAGATGGTAACTGTAGGTCTCTCAGCAGGGCGAGCCTGGAGCTCAAGGCCCACCAGGACCTCCTGGCCCCCCTGGGCCTTCAGGAACGCCCGGACTAAATGGCGCCAGTGGGCCACCGGTGAGTGCTCCCCGCCAACAGTCCACCACAGTCAGCATAGAGCCAGTGACTCAACCGAGGGATGGTGGTGGAAGTGGAAATGTTACACATTTAAGTTAAGAAAGTGATTGTATTGGTATGCTTCTCTTCGGTTCCAGGGTAAACCAGGTGAACCAGGGAAACCTGGAAAAGATCCCAGGGTGAGTTTGGTTAATGTCTCTCACATTTGCCTGGACATGTCTTTTGTTAATGTCAAAATAATGCAATACAGGTGCTGGTAACATGCTTTGATTTCTCTCTACCATATCTCCCCCAGCTACTACCAGGAATGAAGGTAAAAATGATGAATAATCTCATTCAACCTTGTAACATTAAACACACTGCATATTAAACACAAATGAAAGCTACTTACTCCTGCACGTTTTAAAACCAATGAATCCTATTTGGCACTTGGAGTGTCTTTCAGCTGTCAAGCCAAGCTTGCAGTGGTTCGTTATGTGAAGTTCATGTCAGGAAGCCTACTGGGCGTGTCCCTGTTCTCTGTGTTGGTATTGGACTACAGGAGCATAGTTCTCCTGATACATTAATTGCCATGGATTATTAAGAATGAGGAATTTAGATTGTGGTCGAAGCCTTAAAACAGACGGCCCTGACAAACCGCTGAAAAACAGTTCATATCACAGCAAGGACTGTTCCCTCTAACTTTTAATAGCGTTACAAAAACGATTTAGCCATGGAATTTTGGAATTCTGTCTTTAAAATGGTTTTAATTAACGCGGGTCATGCTGTTTATTCCCCATCTATATGTTATATGTCGACCTAACTATGGTTCATTCCGTATGCTGTCTGTTGTATTGGGATGAACATTTGTGTCATTTCAGGGTGAGCCGGGAATGCCAGGAATAAAGGTAAGATTTGGATCTCCTTTAAATCTGAATACATGCTTCATTGGAATAAGTCGTCTCCTGAAAATAACAAATAGTGCATTGCATGATTTATAGGTTGTTTTATGATATCAAGATATTCAATCAATTCAAGCTCTAACTGCCCATCTCTTCTATAGTAGGGGAAAATGTATTTTATGTGTCCGTTTCCCTTCAAGCACCTTTTATACGACAACTTGATTGAAAACATGCTGTTTTCTGCCGGTCAGAACCGCTACATTCAGATTGAATGTGCTGATTTTCCAGCGGGCCAAGTTCTGCTAGCAGAGGTTACGGTTTACAGACAGTGACTTGGAAAATCCAGTTATACGAATACGTTGCATCTGTCCTGTTATCTGGCCGTGTCCATCTCGTCCTCATCTGCGGTTGTTTGCTGTCTGTGTCCCAGCCTCTCTTCCATTGTTACTCTCACCTGTCTCCTCTTGTCCCCCTTCCTTTAACAGGGCGATGTCGGCACTGCTGGTCCTGAAGGCCCAAAGGTACGTGTGTGAAAATGAGTGTGTGGTGATCAGTCCTCCAACACTATCAGCGCAACCAATCCTGTACCTCAGTGTCCTTCCTGCATCAATAACACAGCACCGATTTAGAGTTTAGAGCTTAAACTGCCCTCGGTAAATTCTATTTATATAGCCGAGGTCTGACTGAGGCCTCTCTCCCTCTTCTCTCATAATGCCCTTTAGTAGGAAATCCAGGGGTGGACACATCCCATAGCGTCGTCGGTCATGGGAGCATTCCTCCCCTACAAAGACATGCAGGCAGTTACAAACGGACACACACACACACACACACACAAACACACACACCTCTATCGGGTGGCTATTGGAGCTGGCCGTGGCTTTGATGTCCGTCGGGGGATCGGGGGGGGGGGCCGAGAGCTGTGGCTCTAAAACTCTCCACGTGCCTGTCCTTTTCCATGGCTTAATGGACTTCCTCTGGAGGGCTCTGGGCCGCTGCCCTTCACACACAGCATGACCACCGCACATTGAGCGCGGGGCTGGGGGTCGCAGAGGCAAAGGGGGAGAGCGATAAAAAGGAGCCAGAGAAGCGGAGGAAGGGGTAAAGAAATGAGGGGCGAGGGGCGGTAGAGATAGATATAGAGAGAGACCAGAACAGCATGGGTGCCGGATCCCCAAGAGAAACCGGGCCACGTTCAGACATCCTCTGGAGCTGGTTAAACGTCTTGGCCATGTGGGCAATGTCAATGTGTTCGGCTGCCACTGTCAGCAAACCACAAGCACTCTGTGTCATGATCCCCTCTCAAAGTCATTAGTACACTAAAGATCACTACCACAAGTGAGATAGACACCATTTAATTCAATCTGCGTGATTATAAAATAGGGATTTCTGTATGAAAATGTCAGTTTAACTGTTTTTTTTTAATGTTTGGCCCGTGTTTTAGGGAACTCTGGAAGAACCCCGAGCTTCCAGCTCCTGGTCATGTTATTGCCTTGTAAACTAGCTTTCCTCCAGCTCACTATTTTCCCATAACAGAGCCCCAAAAAGCTTGGCCTGGTTTACGGGGAGGTTGGTCAACCCTAATATAGGTCACTCCGCGGACAATCTATACTAAGCATACAATAACGCCACGGTCATGTTCTTATGAGAAGAATTTCACCCCTTTGAGTTTGTATGGCACTTTAGATGTTTGGAGGTGTTTGAGTTACTGAAAAGTGCAGGCATTGAAATACTTTCCCGTATGGAGGAATTACATTACCTTGTTGTAGCTGTGTCAACAGTTCATTCAAGCTCCACTGGTTTAAGTGTGTATTACCCCATCTGGCGGTGTTCTACAGAACTGTGACTCCAGCTACTGAGGCTAAAGGGGTTTGTTCCCCCTCTCTCACATTGAGTCACTGTCTGTAACTAAGTGTTGTGTTTTTCCTCTGTCTTTCTCCCGCTGCTTCCTTAGGGACTGAAGGGAGACCCTGGGCTGAAGGTAAGAGTCTCATCTCCCTCCTTGTCTCGCTGTCTGTTGTTGGTTAGGAGGATGAGCAACGGTGTCAGACATGTTCAATGGGGATTTCTGACTGTCAACAAGTCAGCGTGGGTGTTTTGGCTGCTTATTGTTCAGCAGACACCTGCCCGAAGCTGAACTGCACCCTACAGGCATCACTTTGGTCCAGTCGTTTATTTTAATGAATGGGCTGAATTATCTCACTTAAGTCCTGAGATGAGAGGAGCAGCCCATTGAAAAAATTTGCTAGTTGGTGTGCAGTCACCAGCCTTTACCGGTTAATATCTAGCATCAACTGGGATACTTTATCTTTATATAATCCTGGGCTGGAGTCCGGTGGACCAATCTTCTCAGTTGAGAAATCCCCAGAGATGCAGCCCTGTCCCATTCATTTCCCTGGTCAACAGGGCTTGGTGAATGATTAATTTCCTCCACTAGTATTGCAGCGCCCTTTCGTAGCAGTCAAGGGACTGCTACGAAATGGCCAGGAGATGTTGAAATGGCCAGGAGATGTTGAAATGGCCAAGTTACATTTTTAGAAGGAGATTTATGTAATCTACTTTCAGGTCCATGTCAAGAAAAGAGGATTGGTGGTCTTTTGAGTCTGTCTGTTTGAAGTAGCGTACTTGCTTTGCCAATGTCTTTCTTTTGATGGTGTCTTTCTCCATATTGTAGGGGGATGAGGGAAAGCCAGGTCCTATAGGGGGGAGGGGAGAGAAGGTACTGGAAGACACATTTGTGTTATCTTTGAGTTAATTTTGATAGTATCCACTTGCATGACAAGAAAATGGTAGAAACTGAGCACTATGAATGTCTGGCCTGAGTTTGTTACAGTTTATTTGCTATATAATTCCCCTAATAATGTTTGCTAATTGTTTTTTAAATTAACTTTAGTGATGCTTTTCAGAAGGTTTGCTTCAAGTCATTAAAGCATGTGTGCGAATGTGGGCTGAATGATTGATCTTATGCATCATGTCATGCACTCAAAGAAGCAGACCTAACAATCCTAGAATGAAAAATGACATGTCGGAGAAGGCGCCCCGTGCAGTGGGAGGCACCTCCAGGAGAAGGGGGGCTGTTTTGCCCATATCTGCCTTAACAACAACTGGGCAGCTCTTATGCTCCTATACCCCTCGCTGGGTTTGGAATAAATGTGGCCCCCAGACATTTGACATTGACTCTGTCTGTCGTAAACTGTGACCCATGGTCCCTGATGGAAATGTTCCATTGACGTGGCTGATGTAGCGTGGCCACTGGTTGTCTTGCCTGTCAGCCCCCCTGTCGTACCGGCCTTGCCATGCTTGATTCTTGGACACTCGGCACGCCGGTGTCTGTGGTGAGCATTCCCGCTTCCTGTGCCCGAGCCGCCCCGGCACAGCAGTAGCAGACAGCTTGTGCTTTCCCCATTAGACTCCACCAACAGAGGGTTCGGGGACGGGTGGAAAAGAGACGGAAAAACACTTCAAGGAAGAGCGCTTTTAGTACTGACACTGTATCCACAGCAACCGTGGGGTTCTAAGAGGAATGGGTCGAATTGTTTTTATAATAAAGACAAAGTGCTTTTTCAGACAAACACTTCAAAGCCCCACTATATTCACCTTAGGATGTGGTTTCTGCCTCTACCCCTGGGAACTTTGTTCTATTTTTATGCTCACGTTGTTGGATTGAAGTGTATGACCAGATTTTAATAAAAGGAACAGGTAAAGGTTTGTGGCTTGGGCCTTAGTCGTTAACGTCCATATGGTGCTGACCACAAGCCTGGCTGAACTATCCATCTCCAGACTGAAAAATGTCAAGGCCCTCGCTACAGTCACCAGGTTGGACGTCGAGGAAGGTTGAAAGGACCGCCATAGACCACCTCTGCGCCACCTTCATTATGGAGAAGTGGCTCACTGTGTCTGTACAGTGGTTCGCCATTAGCCCTGTGCTGGCGGATGTCTGTTCCCCCGGTCTGGAGGGCTGGTTGGCTTAATGAGGTTGTTAGACTGCCAGAAAGGCCTGCTTTTCGTTTCTCCCTTTTGTCAGGACTGAATGGGCACTCTTAGACACTCCAGTCAGGAAGAGCAGCCAATGTGAAGTCAGGGACAGTGGATTTGGTTGACAGTGGTGCTCAGAACAGAGGTGCGTAGGAAAGTAGGCATTTGCCAAGCCTTGCGCTTCAGACACAAACTGTCTGACAGACTGAGTGATGCTCTGCCCTCTTTCTGCCCTCCCTCTCTCTCAAAATCCGAGAGACCAGACCCAACACAGCTGGAGAGCCCATTAGACCTGATGGGAAGAAAGACATTAGTCCTCTATTCGCCTAGATAGTTTTGTTACTCCTTCTCTTGCCCAGAGATCCTCTCTGGTAGTTCTTGTCGCAACTGTAGTTTTGTTACTCCTTCTCCTGCCCTGAGATCCTCTCTGATAGTTCTTGTCGCAACTGCAGTAGCCACTTTAGGTCCTTCCTGCAGTATATCTCTCAGTGTTTTTCACTGGTGGATCAACGGGATCATTACAGTTTGTTTTGAACGGATGATGAATCTATTCCCTCGCGACTCTTAGTGCTTTTCCATTGAACTGGAAAGGTCACGTCCGCAGCACTTCAACGAAGAGATTAGCGTATTGATAAATCAAGTGCCAGTCATGTCAGTGGACGAATTCCATGCGGGCCTGCACCCGCGGAGTATCACGCACCCGCAGACCGGTGTGGAAATAGAACCGGGGGTGGGAGTGACACTAAAGAAAGAGATGGCTAAGCAGACGCGGAGAGCAGATTGGAGGAGAAGGTAATTGAGCTGCGCTTCCTGTTGCTCCGCTGTGTTTGCTGGTGATTAGAGCCGACGTCCCTCACCTGCCCTGATCCGTGTCTGGACGGAGGGCCGCCTAGCGCTTTCATCTTCCCAGAAAGGCCCAGACACACTATCCCTAAGCGATGAGCCCCTAACAGTTTGGTGTGAAAGCCTTGGGGCATGAGGCGCCTGATCAACTCCCCCCGTTTGACTAGATCAGTCTGGTCCAGTAACTCGTCCCCGGGCTCGTCTGCTATGTCTCATGGAGGCCAGTACTCCTCGATATGGCGCACCGGCCTAGCGAAGTATTACGGTAAATTTCCGACAGGTAATATTATTTCTGGGAAGCCCAATTGATTCTGAGCTTGCCTGTTATTTCAGAGGTTCACAACAAATATGTGCTTTTATTAAGATTGTAGGTGGAAGTTCGCATGGACTATGCTCGATGTTGACGGACTGAGCAACCGCCCAATTAAAACTAGCGGATGTTTCCTCAGTTCCTGCTATAGGCTTCCATTCAAGTCCAATTCTGAAGTGCTGTGACACTACATCTGACAGAACGAGGAAGCCGGCTGGTGGCCAGGATTAGTCTGCAGTCAACTGGCGCCCACCCCTCCGCCCCCCCTCCCACACTGCGGTGAGCCCTGACCACAACACCTGTCAGGCTCAGGCACAAATGCACTTGCTAAGTGTCTCTCGGTCATGAGGGGTAGAGGTGGGCCGAGTTGGGCAGTGCCACCTGCCTCTTTGTCAGACCCAGAGGAGTCAGACTGCCTTTTCTCTCTCTGCCAGGGACATGCTGCACTCCTTCCCATGACTAATGGTACAGTTTTTTCGGGAATGTCTTGGTCACGGACAGCGGTCATTTGCTATCATTACTTAGAAACATGGCATGTGGGTTTTGGCTGGTTGAAGTGAGTTTTGGTGTGTCTTTGCTAATACTTGTTGTATGTATGTTTGTTGTACTGCGCTCTTACTGTGGCTACTGATAATTAATGTGGTCTTTTAGGGGGACTTTGGTATGCCGGGAATACCAGGGAAACAAGGATTTAAGGTAGTCCTCCCCTGTCCAACTAGTCCTTGACCTTTGACTCATTGTCTTAAACCATGTGCATACAGTGTATATGAGTTGAAGTGATTGGAGTTCCGCAGTCCAGTAACAGGCATTAGACTCTATTTTAAAAGAACTGCCAGTCATTTTTCCCACAATTTTACCTGTGCTTTTATTCCTTAATCCAAATGTTCCCCAAAATACATGTCAAAATAGTGATGAATAGTGCATGGCCTTTTCTGCTCTGAATATTACTCCCACAACCAGTTATGCTTCTACATCTTGATTTAGGAAACATATATTGACATTGACGCTTATTAAATCGAAATGGTGCGGAAGTTTTATTCTCTGCATAAGACAAAGATTTGAGTCTCAGCCAGCCAAGCATTGATGTATTAACAAGTGAGAGATTGCTTTCGTTTCCAATGCTCAGTTCCAATTTCCCTATAAACTGCCTAGGGAATAGGGTGCCATAAACGTTTGTGGGTCCTGTGCTAGCAGCTGTGACTGTATCATTGGCTGTGCATCCATTTGTTAACCTGGCCTTCGAAGAGGGGAGCAAACAGGGGTGGGTTTATCTCATGTTCTTAACTATTGTTAACAACCAATTTCAAGGTTTAATCCGTTACTGTTCCATATCCAAACCCAGATCAGCTATGCGTATGTTGAATGTACCAACCCCAGCATGCCTTTCTAAATATTGATCCCAGCACATGCTGTTGATCTGAGGTAAATTATTTTCTTCCATAAAACAATGACACACCTGGTTGCCCCGTGCTGTTCCTGGGTATTAAAACTTAAATGTCAAATGCTATTTTCGAAACTGTTTTTCTATTTACAATTTTACCTTCATTTTACCAAGCAGGTCAATTAAAGGTGACGGGCAAAGATCTCTATGCAAATCATATAAAGTGATAGTGCTCATTTGGGCTTTATTCATTCTCAATCATTTTTTTTGTCTATCACTACATTTTGTGAAGATTTCATTTTCTGGCTATCGAATTCCAAAGATTGAAAGACTGAAAACAATTGAAAGAATGGCTTACTGCAAACTACAAAGTCCTTCTCTGGATCAGAAAAGAAAAAAACAAAAAAAAACATACTCTGACATGTTGAGAGAACACTTGAACATCTAGAGAATAAACATGTATGTAAAAAAGCATCACTCATATGCAAGTAGTACAATATGATCTAGCTAGTTATAGCCAGTGAGGCTGAAAATCAGTTAAAGTGATGAGGCTGCAAATCAAACACATAGTACTGGTTGACTAACCAGACAATTATTTATGTTAACTAGCGAAAAAAATATATATGTTTCTTGGTAAGTAAATTAGTTAGCTAAAGTTTGCTTCAAATCTAACTAGCTATCACCAAGGATGCTGCCTGGAGCAGGCTAAAACATTAACTAACCTGTCTTACTATTGATAACCAAGGTCAATGTGAACTCTCCTATCAAGATTCTTGCTTTAATCTTTAAATTGAAATTCATAAATTTATATTACTTAAGCACTGCAGCTTAAATCTGACTGAACAAAGATGATGCCTTCTCAGCACTGTACTTTAATGTTAAAAAGTGAGAAATACTTTAAAATGCATGCATTATTTTATTTTGTGACAAGAATACCTGGATCAAATGTAAAATGTACTATTGAGTATAAATCAGAATTGTGCATTTACATCTTTCCTGTAAGTTCAGAGATTTCTTTAACAATTATGCACTTAAATCAGATAACTTAGAACTTTTTCAAATCATGGAATTTTCCCGAAGACCTCAATTACATGGTTCCCAAAGCTTCCAAAGAAGCATATTGACGTGTTGACAGGTTGAAAGGAAACAGGGAAACATTTGCCTCTCACCTTTAAACGCTTTTGTTACAACGGCCTGGCAGGGGGCACGTGGGCGGTGATTAGGAGACTGCGTAAAACAAGACCGACAGTATGAGAACAAAACACCCTTGGCAACAGCACCGATACACCAGCGGACAGACAGTTCAACAAAGCACGTCAAGACGTGCGGGACACCTCAAAGCGCATCAAGCCACACCACCTCGCTACATGGGGGACCTGTGACAGGAACACAACATGGTACAAGCACCAGTGAGGGCAGGCAACGGTGTCAGGGACAAAGTAGGCCGAGACAAAGCACATCCAAGGGACAGAAGGGGCAAAAGCAATGCATACCATCATACAGGCAAAAGTTAGGCCCTTTCTTTGAATAATAGGCAACAACTTTTCATGCCCAAGACTCGGCGGGGGAACCGATAAATAGTCCGGTTTTAACACTCGTCTGCATTCCTCGCTGCGTGAACCTGCCCCGTGTGCTATTTAGATATAATTCGGTCAATATCTGAGAACTCACCGTAACCATTCCCTTCTGCTTCCTGTCTGCCCCACCTTTCACCTTTATGCCACTACAGGGAGAGCCAGGTTTCCCGGGCACTCCTGGGAGAAAGGTAATTTCATTGGAATGGAGTGACTGTCCCAGATTATGAAAGCTTGTGTTTTTCCCCAGTTTACTGAAACTCTGTCTTCCATTGTAAAGGGTCAAGCTGGTACCCCTGGCATTCCTGGGAAGAGGGGCTACAGGGTAGGCCCGGCATGGGCGTCGTGTTTGTGCTTTGTGTCCGTCAATCACCAGTACGCCCCTAACCACTACAGCCCTGTCACGTCATGCTCATCCTCTCGTCACTTGTATTTGTGACTGACGAGAGCTGCCGTTTTGAATTTCTTTCGTCCTAATTTTTCCTCTCCATTTAGCTTCAGTCTGCTGTATTGGCCGGCGTAGAAGGGCTTTGATCTTTGCGTTAGTTATGGACCGAAACGTCGTCGCCCCCTAATGACTTTCTTATTATAGAAGCCTTGCTGGTTGTACTGCTGTGGCGCGTCACGCCATGTCTCATGTGTCAGTGGACGATTTCAGAGAAATCATTCACTCGGTATACTCTTCTGTACCCCTCTCTTGGATATGCTGTGATTTTTCTGTAGATTTGAATGGATGCCTGTGTTGACAGATTGCCATCTACAGCTGGGGCCAGTATGTGGGATGTTTTCATGTGGTCCATTTGTGTAGATCTACTGTGTGTCTTTAATCGGTGGGCCAGTCACAGGAGCAGTAAATCGGTTCCGTACTGTGATTCAGGACATTTAGGATTTGTATTCTGCGACAGGGTGACAAAGGTGAGCCCAGCGCGGCAGGAACTGGCATTAAAGGAGAACCTGGTGCACCGGGTCTTCCAGGCCTTTCCGGTTCTAAGGTACTGTACTATGACCGCCTAGTAAGAAAAAGTCCACAAAACCTCCAGTCATATCATTATAGTAATAAGACCATGGCTGCTGTTTCAAATTATGTTTTCACTTCTCCAGGGTGACAAGGGTGACCAAGGTCTAAAGGTTAGTAGGGAACTTTTCATCTCCTTGGCAGTTTTGCTGTACTGTGACTGTAAGATTGTCACGTGTTATCCCCTCATTTGCTCCTGTTACGTTAGCCCCTGTTCTATTGAATTTTGTGTTGAGATTGCTTATTGAAAAGGGAGAGGCTGACTGTCTTACTGTTGGTCACTTCCAGGGGGAACCAGGATCTGATGGCCCAGCTGGACCCAGAGTGAGTATGCGCTCTGAGATAACGCACACATTAGATTTATACAAATCCATTATCATGAAGCCTAATCACATGTTCACAGGGGCCTCCAGGTGCAGCAGGGGAGCCGGGGAAGTCTGAACTCATCAACAATGAAAATGTACGTCCCATTCACTGCCCTGTGTACGTCCCATTCACTGCCCTGTGTACGTCCCATTCACTGCCCTGTGTACGTCCAATTCACTGCACTGTGTACGTCCCATTTACTGCCCTGTGTACGTCCCATTCACTGCCCTGTGTACGTCCCATTCAGTGCCCTGTGTACGTTCCATTCAGTGCCCTGTGTATGTCTCATTCACTGCCCTGTGTACATCCCATTCACTGCCCTGTGTACGTCCCATTCACAGCCCTGTGTACGTCCCATTCACTGCCCTGTGTACATCCCATTCACTGCACTGTGTACATCCCATTCACTGCACTGTGTACGTCCTATTCACTGCACTGTGTACGTCCCATTCACTGCCCTATGGGTTAAGCCTGGGGCGGGTTCATAAAGAAAATTCTAGAAGGACTTCTGACTATGTTATTTCTCCTTAGGATATTCGTAATGTACATTTGATGGTGAGTGGAACTCTATAAGTCTGTTACAATACAAATGAATTGGCTTTTATTAAACAAGCAACTGATTGAATTATTGCATATATTTTTTTCTGATTTTTTGATCTGTCTCTATCCAGGGTCCACCAGGGCTACCCGGCCCTCCAGGGGTCCCCGGAACACCAGGAACAAAGGGGGATGTTGGCCTCCCCGGTCCTCCAGGTCTTGATGGAGAGAAGGTTAGTATGTCTTTCGCATGTCGTTCAATCACCAGTATTGTCGTCAACTATACCGCTGTTATGGATGAGAACACCTCAGCCACAATATGACAAAACGATAATAAAATCAACGTCATCAGCTGTTCGATATGATGCTATTTTTTGTGGCAGGGTCCTCGGGGGAAGCCTGGTGATCCAGGTCCTGTTGGCCCTGCCGGCCCTGAAGGTCCTAGAGGAGAAGGTGGTCCCATGGGTTTCTCAGGACCCAAGGGAGACAAAGGGGGCATGGGTCCCTCTGGATCACCTGTGAGTGTCTAGGGAACCAGAAACCCACACCACCCACCACTAGCCATACTCCCACTGCCCAGCCCCAACACTGTCATTACCAGAGGGATGGGAGGTTCCTGAGCTCTTTGTACCACCCTGGTATTATCTAATTAGAGACCTCCATAAGTCCTAAGATAGCTAGTCCTGTTCTGACAGTGCTCATCAGAACACGTAGCCCAAACATTCTTCAAATTTGCACCATGACATGGGGTCGAGAAGGCCTCTGTTCTTTCTCTGTTTTTGTATAATTTATAGATTAATAACAAACTGGAAATTTTGAATCCTCATTGCCAATTGGCTAAAAGCCATAGACTACATACCACCGGTATAACATCACATATCTATTTACAGTTCTAATTGAGTGTGTAAATGGTTTATAATAGCATTAAGGCATATTGTGGGTAGTGGTATATTGCTAGTATACCACAGCTAAGTGCTGTAACCAGGCATCCCCCTTGTGTCTAATTACGTACAATGTCTATGTTGACTGACCATCAAGTATTTGAGAAATTGTGTTGTTTTCTTGTGCGGTCTGAGGGTCTGGACACATTGCATCATGGGAAGTTTCATGTCCTTTAAAACAAAATTTTGAGATTCTTTAGATTAACTACACCTGTCAGTAACATATGGTCTAATGGTTTTAGCACATTCAAGATTAATGTTAAACGTTTAGAGTTTCACAGACACAGACTAAGCTAGTCCTGGTTTTAAAAAGTTAAGATTAATGTAGCTATCCTTTCAGTTCGATTTTGTTTTGCACTGAACTAGGCTTAATATGTGTCTGTGAAATCTGCCCTTAATATCGGACGGAAACGTTCAAATAAATTTGCAATAATTGACACTAATATTGAAATGATCCGGAATCAATCTGTTATTTGAACTCTGCCAACATTTTACTCTCCGTCACTATTTCCCCTCCCGTGTTCTGTAGGGTTTAGATGGCCCTACTGGTGAAAATGGCCATTCTGGGCCCCCTGGCCCCATTGGATTACCAGGCCCCATGGTACGCAGTGGTGCCTCTCAGGCTGTAAATGACTGTCCAGTGTTTGACCTGGCTTTGGGGTGCACTGAATTACTGATATCTGATACTGTTTTCAACTTCTGATGGCTAAACAGCAGTGGTCTATTCAGACTAGCATGTGGGATAAGCATGTTAACCATGTATTCATGTGCCTTGATGCTTCAGGGTCAGAAGGGGGAGTCTGGAGATAAGGGAGGAAGGCCTGACATGGTGAGGAAAACGTACACAGTATTATTGTTTTTAATGGTCTGTTGTAAACGTGAATCTGTTGTTGAGTAGTGAAGAACATCCATTGACTACTAACCCTGTCCTTTGTTTTTTGTTTTTTTTAGCTCTATGGGCCCCCAGGGCCCCCAGGGTCCCAAGGACCAGTCGGTCCAGCAGTGAGTACTTAGATTCCCTTAAACCACCTGAGAATGTGTTATATTTACTTGATGCGATTGACATATCCTGACTGGATTGTGTCTTTGTTCCAGGGACCTGAAGGACGAGAAGGGCCAAAGGTAAGACTCCTTCGTGGTACCCGTTGTGCCAGATACAGTATTTTTTGAAACTGTAGTTTACTATACTCTCTGAAAACAGTGTTCACTGGGGTTTTGCAGCCTCGGATGCTGCCTCCAGCACAAATGTATTAAAAGCGTACGGGTTCTGTTATTAGAACGGCAATTTCAGCACTCCGCTTCCCATTGTCTCTCCGCTATTCCAAAGTTACCAGTGGTTACGTAGCGTGACTGTTTGAATTGGCTTTACTTAGTTGGTGTAAACATTGTCCTTTCTGTTGCTCTTTCAGGGTGAGCCTGGTATAGGCATACGAGGCGAGAAGGGGGCTTCTGGTTCAAAGGGCGATAAAGGGGACAGGGGTCATCTTGGACTTCCTGTAAGTATGCCACTCAAGATAAACGTTCTTCACTCTCTTTGTGCACAATATTTCTCTGCTGTTGTTATTGTTGTTGTTTTTTCTAATTCCCATTTAACCATTTTTGTTCTAGAAGTTGTATTTTGACTCTGGGAAACCATAGGGCTTACTGTTTGTTCAGGCTTTTGTGTCTTCTAACTAGGCAGCATGACTGTTCTGATATTTTATATATCGCTTGGAAACTACACGCCAGCAATGGTTTCGTGGCTCAGTAGTTTTGTAAATGTTGTCAAGGTGCATGGATGTATGGTTGGTTACTGCAGTACTATTCACAGTTACAATAGTCATCACGATAAAAAGAAAATAAGTGAATCTACATGATAACTAGCTCAATCATGATTTGCTAGACTGAGGTATTATACTTTTCTTTGTGATGGAAATGATCATTCGTTTTCTGATAATCTCCCTCAAATTCTGTCTTCTCCTTTAGTTGTATTTGTAGTTGCATGTCAAGCAATCATTTTTATAATTATCTCTGGGTGGTTTCACTTCCTTATATCTGGTTTACTTCTTGCGGGTCAAAGTTCATTGGGGGTGATTGATACATGTTCTAGTCACATCATTAATGGCACAGTAACTTTTTTTATATGGATATGATGTAGAATGTATATGCTCACCAGTGTTTACATGCTTTTTGCAAATCTTCCCAGTCATATATTCACACTTCACTCTCATAATTCAGACTTCTTTAACATGGCCACAAAGAAGCAGCTGGAACGTGCTGTTCAACTGCACCTATAGAAGGAGTTACTGACCCTTAGTGTTTCTCACAACTCCATCACCCTTCATCAACATCTGGATTTGTTTTGATTTTGTTTGTCACACGAGTCACTGCTTCACTCACCCCCCTCCCACCCTCTCCCCCTTCCACACCTCCCCCTATCTCTCCACTCTTTAACTGTTTACACACTGTCCAGGGGGCTCATGGTTTAGACGGCAGGCCTGGTCCAGTGGTGAGTGGCGAAACCCCCCCAACACACACTCCTCCCCCACCCAACCTCTCCTCCCCTGTTCTGCCCTCCCCCCACAGCGCGTCTGCCTGTCTGTCTGCACTAGGCTTTGGTCTTGTCTGTCTGCTTGCCTTGCCATCTGTCTGCCTGTCTGCCTGTCTGACTGGTTGTCTGTCCGGTGGTCTTCAGAGAAGGCAGTTCAGCTTTGAGGATTGCTCTGGCATAGAGATGATGTTCACATGACTGTGTCTGGCTGCGGAGCTGGTCAGGGTACTAAAACGGACCCGTTAATCCTACTATTCTCAGAACCTATCTGCCTTGAAGAAGTAAAGGGCAAAAAATAGTCCCCTTGCTCGTCACAGGCTGAATCCTAGCTGGGTAACCCAAACGTACGTGTACATTACAGTAGATGTCCATTTGAAGACTTTTAAGGGCATTTAAGTTTTGAAATAAGATCTCAGCCAGTTTACGTAGCGTCATTACGGTTTGAGTGTCAGAGTCCATGCCATTGCACATCTTTAAAAGAGGTTTCTAAACAGGGCCTCCTCTGGTTCCTACGATCGTCAAATGCAAGCAGTGTAAATGCTTTGAACTGCTGTTGTGATGTCATACCTGAAGAGCATGCTGGGATGCACATGGTGCATGCTGATATGTGTACAGGACAAAATGGCGATATGGCGCCCTGATGTTATATGCTCTCAGCCCAAGAGGTCCTCCCATCCACCACTGACCTCCAGGGACAGAGAGTTGCAGCCAAACCCTTTTACTGATTGTCAGCCGTTCTCTCCTATGTTGTTACTGCCCATTCTTTAGCTCAACGTGTTTGGGAGAACGACGCAAACCTAGAAAACACCAGCATCTACCTCATTCGTCAATAGGACGCCATTTGATGCTGGTTGTCTGAAACATCCTGTTTTAACACAAATGCGCTCCAGAAAGCTTGTTGAGCTATTGGTGATGGAAATGAAATTGTCTTTCCTCATTACATCCTCCCATTGCAATGGTTGCATTCACTGATTGTCCTGTTCTGGAACACCAAGGGGCTGATCGGACCGGTTGGTGTGGCAGGCCCCACAGGACCAAAGGGAGACAGAGTGAGTCTTTACGTCGCTCATACACACACACACACACACACACACACACACACACACACACAATACTTTATTTCAGATAAATTCTTTATTTTGCCTTTTTTGTATCAAATAAGGGTTTTAAGGGAGATTCAGGAGTCCCAGGACCAATTGGGCCTCAAGGTGTCCCTGTAAGTATCCTTTGTCCAATTACCTAATGTATTTAGAATCAGATAGTGTTACATTTCCAGCATTTCATGTATAGTGAACTGTGTATTCAATATCTGAAATTAAATCAGTGACTACATGGAATGAGCAAATTGTAACGTTACCAAATGAATTGCGTCCAGTGATTGACAGAATGTAAACGTTCTGTAAATCATGTCAGAGGGAGTTGATAGAGCCGATACACAGGCACTCATACTGAGTTTCATTTCCTCTTCTTAGGGTTTAGTTGGACCACAAGGATTCAAAGGGAACCGGGTAAGATAACAGCTGATAATGCTCTCCTGGAGTACAATGTTGTTGTTCAAACCAGTCGATGTCAACATATTAGTGCATAGAATCTTTGTGATAAGATATGAGGTTTACAATGGCCACCCCATCCTCCAAAGTTTTTTTTACATTTGACATTCAAATGTTAAAAACCTGTTACGGGAGATTTGAAGCACAGTGGGCATATATTTGGTTCTACGACCTGGACTCAAAGGCTCCTGAAATAGGCTTCAAAGGCTTGTGAAATAGGCTGAGGAAAATCTTGATGTGAATATAATTACTGGAGATGTTACTCCAAATCTGTGTAGTTTGACTATATGAGTCACAACTATCCACAGACTCTAGCCTGCATAGAGTCTATGATATACTTATTAGTAATATTTTGAAGAAACGCAATTCATATGTCATTTTTGCTGTGGCCTTTTTACTGCTGAGAAAACTGTGGTGAAAATTAAGACCTAGATCAAAAGAGATTGAAGATGTTTATCCTTAATAATAATGAGTGGCCAGGCACATGTGACAGGACACATCAAAGACCTTTGAAAATTGCATGCTGTTTACTTTGAAGAGCAGCTGAATATTTCTTTAATGATGTCCTCAATTATATTGTACTAAGGTTCCTTGTGTACATAATGCAATCAAAGAATGCTACATACATTCAATCTTGTAAATAGCCACTACAATGTTTTTTTTAATGATGTGCACTTTAATTATACCAGTGTATTAAATAATAGTTTGTAAATATGCCCATGTTCCCCCTTCCCTTGGAGAATGTTTCCCTCCTATTAACATCTGATTTAATATTCTGCCTCCCACCTTAAAAGTCATGACATGTCATTGACCCTCTCAGCACTTCCAACTGGACCAAATGTATCCCCTGCCACAATGGGGAAATAAAACATGAAAAGATGAGTCGACAAGGTCTTTTTTGCGACAGTTGGAGGTGCTGTGGACGGCAGTGGGGTCGTGGTGCTGTTTTTACTCTTGTCCTGTCTTCCTTTGTTTCCACAGGTCTTCCTATCCCCTTTTCCTCCCCTCCACCCTGCTCTGTGCCCGTGGCTCTCTTCCTCGGGGCCTGTTGCCCTCTCTCTCCCTCTTATATCCCCTGGCAGCCTGAACCTCCTGCATTCTAATGTCATAGTCCCGGGTTGACCTCCTCCTTACCCTACAACTCACCTTCCCTGCTAGCCTCCTTGTAATCTCCTGTCTCTCTCGACTGACGAGTAACGTTCTCACAACGTTGCCATGACGTTAGACAAGGTGGAGGGTTTTCTGGCAACAGAGAGGTACATTGTGAGAGCGTTACATGTTAGTCAGGGTTTATTTTCTTCCTGATCCATTTCCCTCTTGATAAACTAGTCCAACCCCTAATCGGACCACCTCAAAGGCCTTGATCTTGGTGAGCGGATGTTTCAATGAAAATGTGGTCAGATTCTAATTTTATCCATTTCGGTTCGCTTTGGCAAGGTTCTACTGACCGCCCATTCAACTCGCATATACACCTCTATATTTAGCTGTGCGACCTAGAATCTTTATTCAGGCACGCCAGTGCTTCTACATAAAAACAATAAACGATTCTATTTGTAATAGCCCAAATAGTTTTCATTGTGAAATGCTCCTTGTGGAACCGGTCAGTGTAGAGCTCCGTGTGTTTGGCAATGTGTTCTCGCTTCCTTTAACCTTTGATTTGATCTGCTCCCAGAATATTGGTCTGCCACTGTTCAATGTCAAGTGGCCCTTCCATTATACTGCAACTTCAGCTATAACAGATCATATTTTGCGAGAGAAACATTTCATCATGAATAATAATTAATTCATGGCCACTTGATAAGGTATATATAACATTTTCTAGACACTCAAAGCACTAACCAAATATGTTGGAAGCTCACTCTCAACCAATGTGTAGCCCCTACTTGGGTTGTACACAGCATGAAATATGTGCCAGAACTTTCACCACACCAGCAATGTGGGGATATGGTGAAGAGGTATTGTTGCAGTTAGGAATGTGGTTTTTTGGGGGGGGTTGGTAACTTATCCAGGAAAACAGTACTACCACCTCTAGTCTTATGATCAGTTCCTGGGGATTTTCTGTAACCACGGAGAGTCAGAACAACCATAGCATGTCCTATCACGTTGCAATATCCCCTTTAGTGCCGTGGGCAGTGGCAGAGCGATTTGATCTTCAGACCAGAGGGAACAGTGCCTCTACTGACCCTCCAACAGCACTTCCAACAGCATCTGGTTTCCCTTGCCAGGCCAAGCCAGAAGTGGGTTGCGGGATGATTAAAGGCTCGTACTGTTGCCAGGTCGGCCACATTGGATTATACTAACACCACCACCATTTCACAGTGTTTTCAGAGAATGAAAACATTGTTTTGCCTGTTAAAGAATCACAAGATGGCTTATGGTCATTTTCTTTGCCAGGCCTTGATCATTCTGTGTGCAATGAAGTGAAGCACAATGGTCAGACGCTCGTAGGAGCCGAGAGTGTGCCACGGAGACCTCAGCAAACAGTCTGTTTGGTGATCTTGTTTTAGCAGTTAAGAAATATCTGTGTTGCACAAACATGTTAGGCATTTACTGATACCTTTGACATCCTGTTGCAGTTGATTAGGAATTAAGTGTTTCACAAAAAAAGTGTAACGGTTACATTAGAAATGAAAGGGACCCGCTCATCAACACCATTGGCCTGTATCCCATCTCCCTAACCCCCTCCACTTACCTTACCCACCAATTATTAAAAAACGTCAGTGCTCTTTCTTGTGAGCCCGCCAACGCACACCCTTACAGTTAATGTTATATTGCAATGTCTAAATTACTTAGGTAAGATATTAAGCTTCATGACTTCAAGGCTCTTAATAATAAATCAAACATGTTTGCTTACTGTGTGGGCGAGTCAGCCGGGAGGAACTAAAGCCTGTCTCTTTGAATGCACTGTTGTTTGCAGGGGGAGAGGGGCAAGAAAGGCAACAGGGGAACTAAAGGGGATAAGGGAGACCAAGGAGCACCAGGATTAGATGCCCCCTGTCCGTTGGTATGTCCTGATTTTAACGTGAAGCCTGGAGGTAAAAGGAAGGAGCGAATATTTCAGAACTTCTCATCCTGCCTGACCAACAGGAGTCTCTGGATTATCATTCGGACTTCCTTTTGCCTCTGATGTTAACCCACTTTAACAGACCCTGAAGTGGTTTTGGTCCAAGCGTCCTATTGTATCACCCCAGAGATATACACTGCGGAAGTGGTGACCATTCGGTGTTCATAATGAATAATCAGTCTTCCTCGGACCAGGGACCATGAATCAGCTGAGGGGGATTCCTTTTCAGGTTAAAGACCCACTTGTGACCCACCCGGTTCCGTGAGCCTGTTCGTGTCACCCGCTTGCTTTAGGCGACAGGTTCTCTCATCTGCCAGCAAGGGGCTCTGCTGCTAAAGAAGGGGCAATGTGCAGATGTTTACAAGGTTGATTTCACAAACAGGGTTTCCGAGGCTTTAAAGGAGAAAAGGGTGAACCGGGCCTTCCTGGCCTTGATGGGCTGGATGCCCCTTGTCCTGTGGTATGCATCCTCTCTCCCTTCCCTATCCAGCATGATTTGGCTTCTCTAACCACCAGCTAACAATCCCCTTTACTCCCATATTCACTTTAATGAAGGCATGGGTAGGGGTTTATATAACATGGGTAGGAGTTTATATAACAGGGCTGTATGAGAGGAATGAACTAACCCAATAGTACAGTTAGTTATGTTCTGAGTTACCAGTGGTTGTGTCTACTAATCAAAGCAATGCCTTTATGAACAGATGAGGCATTTATTTGCCGTAAATGCTATTTACAGCAAATTCTGCTTGTACTAAACATCTGTATAGATAAACTGTGACTCTTGTTCCAGTAGTTTTTACAAACATTTTAATTGATTGACTTGGGATGTTTGGTATTTTGCTCAAGCAGCATAACGATTAAGTGTGATGTGCAATATAATGGATTTTCTTGACTTTTGGAATCCAGTACTAATTGTTTTTAATTGAGTCATACTGTAGTATTACATTTCCTTATTTTTATCTGTGTCTCCTTCACTATCACCTGCATGGCATCTTTACCCACCTTATACTTGACCTTTTCTGGGCAAAATCACTATTGGAAAATATTATCTCGGACCCCCAGCTAAGTGATTTTATTTTATTCCTGTTTTGTGTTTGCTAAGGGGAACAGGCAGTTTGATCCATTCAGAGAAGTTGCCAGAAGAAAAACAATAGTCCAGTGGCTTCGTTTGAATCGAATATGTTAATAATTCAGACTATAGGTTCACACACATCTACTACTGTATCGCTGGTTGTTTGGTTGTTGCTTCTTTTTAACTCTGTATGTGTACCACATTGGAAAAATATAACACACAACGTAGTCTAGTCCTGACCAAAGCATTTTTATTCAACAGTAAATTGCATTGTGTTTATGTTCTAGTTTGCATGGTTGTACTGTACAGTAAGTGCCAGAATACTGTCTCGGCTGACTGGGTAACACTTTACAATAAGTTACTTTTATCTGGTTCACCCTAACTTGTTGTAAAGTGTTATCTTAGAGTTGATTTATTAATTACTCAATGTATTTTTTTCTTTAGGGTGATGACGGCTTACCAGTATCAGGGTGTTGGAATAAAGTAAGTGAGACTGTATTGATTTCCTGCTGGGAATGTATACTTTTGCACCTTTTGAATTCCGCTTGCTAGAATAATAAACAACCACAATTTAATTTGGTATTACTTCATTACTAATGTTGAAAAGTGATCCATTCTGTTCATGTTAATTTTATCCTCAATGATCATTGCATGAACTAATGATGACATGTATTGCCTCTTGTTTTCTCCTTGCAGTGACGATAACTACGGAGTGGCATGTGTGATTGTACATAGAATATTTATTTTTGTACTTTTTATCTGCTTTCTTATACTTATAAGTAAAAAAGAAAATCATAAAAATAGTCCAGGTTTTTGTACAAAGTGTTTATTTTTATTACTTGTAATAATTTTTTTATGTATTGGATTTTATAACTTTGCATATTTTTCAACATGTTTAAATTAGGAAAAAATATAATGTGGCTACATATGCATGATATTTGTGCATTATGTGAACAGATATTGCCTATTAACTTATTGTATCATGTTGTTTTGTTTTCTTGTGACCATGCTGCACTGAATTGTGGGTCTGGAATGATGAAGTGTTGGCTTTTTATAATATCTTAGTTGAACCCTCTTTGTAGAGATTAAAATAATTAAGCGAACAGCACTGCAAATAATTCCTGTCTAAATATGTAAACAACTCAAGTCATGGTGACAGGCATGGTATTTAATCTGCACTGTACTGTATAGTCATTTAAGTTACTAACCCATAAAGTATACTGAATATCCAGCATGCCACTAGCACATGTTGTCGCTATCTCTAAAAGGGAAATATTATATCTCATGAAGGGTGTTTCAACTAAGATTGTCAGACGATTTTAAGATTTAGCAGTTTCCAACAAGGAAATAGAGAACCAATGCTCGGCTGAGTAGTTTTTATTTTACAACCAAAGTGACCAACCATTCTATGCTTCACATACGTATAACTCACTGGCCTCAGTTTTTCCAAGTTATCTGTAAATATGTTTTCTCCTAATCTAAGGGGCCACCAGCTACTGCTTTTTGACTATCAGTCCCTCTTCTTTGTTAGAACGTTATCATATTGGTTCAAACCCATAAGCTTTCTCTTGAATGATTGAAATACTGCTGCTTCCTTTAAAGGCATGCTGCTGCCACCGCCACTCTGCGCCCAGTGTACCTCATCCATTTATTTATGTGAAGAAAGCTATTAATGGGAAATCAAGATATATTTTGCTAAGAAATACACATTTGTTTTTTGCTGTTGTTTTATAGCAGGTACATGTCGTGGCTGGTGGTTTTTATGAATCAGTATTAAAGAAATGGATGAAGGGGACTGGAGTGGAGTTAGTCCATTACTGCTGCTCATTGTAAAAAAGCTATGTATAGCTAGATTAAGAGGTTGCAAGATTACCACCTTCAATAAAGTCTTCGTGAGGTATTACCTCATAATGTGTGACTGGTTCCCTGCTGTACTTGCCTTGCGTTAGAGTTCAACCCAAAGGTTCACGAGAAACAACTGAGAATCCACATATGTTGAACAGACATGTCTATGTCAGTTGACCTAATGTATTAAAAATGGCAATCAGAAATAAACATACTTTTTAATATGGTACATACAATCATGTGCTTCGAAAGTAGCAATGCATCTTCTTTTGTTACATCCCTTACCATCCCTTCTAGTCCCAGTGCTACTTTCCATGTATCCGTTCTGTCCTTCTAATGTTCCATTTCACTCTGATCGTGTGAAGCGTACGCTGAATTGTCATTTGAATTGTCCTGCTGCGGTTTGCAATATGTTTGTACGGGATCCAGGTCTAACACAAGAGACCAGAAGTTCTTACGAAGATTAATGTTTAGGCCGCGGTTAAGAGTTAGAGTTAGGATGACGTAATATGGAACATGAATTTCTGGTCCCCACGGGTTGGAAAAACCAACATGCGTGTGTGTTGTGTGTGCATGCTAGAAAGCATGGGTTCTCATTCTGACTTCTTTGGTTTACTTGTGAATGCGTATTGATTTGTTTTATGGAAAGACATTTAAGTTGACGTTGACCTCTTTTTCCTTGAAAGGGTCAAAATCCTTTCCAACTGGCAAAATAGTAGAAGTTCAAGAAATCTGCTCAGCGATGTTCCCTCAAAGCTACAGAATGGAAACTTAAAGACCTTTGGAGATATCTTTGATTTTTGACCCAATCTGGGGTTGCCATTTTACTGATCGATTTTCCCTTCAGCTGAAGACAAAGCCAGTAACATTGGGAAGCTGAAGCGGTAGCAGGGAGCAGACTGATTTAATAACTCTGAAACAAAGGGATTTTAGTTTCCTTTGTTGTTCTTGGTTGAAGACGGCTTTGGGTGATGGAAACAGCATTAACCCACAGAGATCTACAGATTACATACAGAGATCTACAGATGCATTTCTTTGAGATTTATATGGATTTTCATCTATGTTTATTCACTATGTGAAAGCGAGACATTACTTTTTATAGGGTTTAATTTCCTGTGTTCTATTTGACACCAACAACTGTGATTTCAAGAATTCAGAGCAGCTCCCAGAACAGATAATGTTATTTCTCCATGTTCATGTGTTTTCCAAGACAACCCCCCAAAACAAATGGAAATGCTTTTGATGATTCCTGATATCAAACTCACTGCCTTATATCCTGGGTGTTGCAGGCATAGAACATACTGTTAATGTAGCTATAATGCCTGACTTGTGCCCAATGAAGAACTTCAGTGCCAGCAATATACTGTTGGTATCCAGTATTTTTATGCATGTCTAATGGGCATAGTACCACACATTTGTACCGGAGTACAAAACTCATCATTTACCAATGCTAGAACAGTAAGTATTGTACAGTTGGGGAATGTTCAGGCATTCTCTGTTCAGTCTGTATTGTTGTATATATTGTATATTACACTGATGTGACCTAGGAGCCTCTCAAAAACAGGCATCAACAGGAATTATTTAGCAACATGTATAGGTTTACCAAATCTGTTTTTACTCGACTTAGACATTATCGTTTTAGACATGTCTTCTGATATGAGTGTCTATAGTCATGCTGACAGATTTTAATTATTATTCTAGAATAACTTGATTCACATTAGTTGGGTTAGAGCCGGATGATTCAGCATGCCATTCTCAATGCATATCATCGTGTATCACATTGGGCAGCTAACTTCAGCGGGAATAAAAACACATCCTGTGTCTATGAATCATGGGCTTTTGGGTAACTGACTGTTCCCCTTAAATGATGACAAGAACCATAAAGCTGGCTAATTTCTATTGTGCCCAAATCTTTGTCATATTCCGACACGAGTTATCATGGCTGAAGGCACAAGACCAGTTTTGAAGCAGCTGTTGAACTACACTTACAAAGCATTTAGTAAGATGTTGGACAGTAAAAACTGAAGCTTATATCTAAAGTAATTATTTTTGGTCATTATGATATTTTGACCTTGATCATGAAAATAACAAAAAAAATCAATTAGAGCTGTTTGCGTAAAGGTATGTTATCATTTTCTTTCTTTCAAAGTGTAACTAGAATTTCATTTCATTCTTGTGTGCTAACAAAGTCTGAAGACCGAACTGTCAATATATCTTGTGTAAATGAGCATGATAACTTATGCCTTTTATTATGTTTAACACAAACTTTCCTGTTTTATCTAAAATCTAATGCACAGAAGCATTCCTTAAGTCATATTGACAACTGTCTTCTAAACCTTCTCACAACTCAATCAAAATGCACAGAATTACTTTAATATTCAAAGTGGGAAATAAAAACATTGCTTTACTAAGGTCCATATTCATATAAATAAATGGTGTATTGCGAACCAGGGACATTCGTTGGGGTTGTAATGTAATAACAGCCACATTGATCTTTAACGGGCATTGAGGGTGAAGGATTCAAACCACTTTGACATACTACAAGAAATTGGTAGCATAAACGTTCAAAAGCAAAAGGATCCAGCTATTTTAGAGAATAAAATGCCATTCAAATTGTTATTATTTTTGCTTACGCTGAATGTGTGCGTTATTGTTTGAGTTTGGTTCCCTTCACCCAAATGATGATTGGTTGAAATGGTTGGGAGGTGAGAACATGGATTACACTGCCACCTGGTGTTCACACATGACGTCCTGAAGTTTGATTCTCAATGCATTGTGGAAGTATTCTATTGAACCATGTGATAATCCTTATGAGTGGATGACTTTCCTTACTGTTTGTAGCTGATGTAAATGCAACTTAATGTAAATTGTTGCCCAATGGTGCTGTTTAAAAATGCATGACCATTTTCAATTTGAAGTGCAGTTAAATAGTAATGAGGCTATTTGGTGATTTCATTCAAAATATAAGATCATTTTGCTCAGCCAAAAGCTTTTGGCCCATCAAATCCATCATCTTGAGAATTGAAATGTGTCATTATACAATGTGCCCATGGTCCTTTAATAACCAAAAATATATTATTCAGGCAATATTTATAATTTTTTAGCATTTCATTCTGAACCACAGTCATCTTAGTACATGAACGATACAGTAATCTTTGAAAGGCTGTGTGCATTTCATTTATGCGTTTCCTCACTGACATTTTGCTCAATCAGAGAAGTCCCCTTCAGTTTTATCACTTCTTTTCAGGAATGTATAATTACATGTTTGTATAATACTCTATTTATTTGGTATACATTTCCCTACTGACACATCATTGTGTCTTGATTTTGTTATATTGTGTTCAGATTTCTGATTCACTGTACTCATGTTATTTGGCACAATATGATCTAACAACGTGTGATTATTCATGAAATACTGAGAACAGAAAATGGTCCTTTGTAAATATTGTTGTTAAAGTTGCAAAATAATTCACCAAAAATATTTCTTAACTAGTTTAAATTAACAGATTTTTGTTGAGGAATGGTTCGGTATCAACTGTACATTTATATAGTTAATCGCTTATATGGTTGACTTTACAGATATGTTTATGCCAGTCTATGCTCAATGCATTCTGTTTTGTATAAAGTGTCTTTACTATTTTGTGTATAGCAGGTTTCGAAAACAATTTAAGAAGGTTCTTGGACAGTGCCTTCAGAAATTATTCAAACACCTTTATTTTTTACACATTTTGTTGTATCGTAGGGTGAATTATTTTATTGATTTATCAGGCTTTCTTGTTCATTGATCTATGCAAAATACTCCATTATGACCAAGTGAAAACCTTATTTTAGAAAAATGAATACAAAAATCAAGTATGTACAGAATATGCAGAAGTATTTTTCACCCCTTGTCAATACAACGATGGCATCTTTGAGTCTTGGTTATGTCTCTATCGGCTTTGCACATCTGATCTGACTTTCTCCCACTCTTTCGACACTTTCTGGCGCTCTGTCAGGTTCATGGTGGAGAATGAGTGAACAACAATTGTCAATCCTTTTCACAGATGCTCAATGGGATTCAAATCTTGGTTTTGGCTGGGCCACACATGGACTTTCACGTTCCTGTTAAGAAGCCATTCCTGCTTTGGTTGTATGTCTGCCATCATTTTCCTGTTGAAATGTAAATCTTCACCACAGTCTCGGGTCGACTGTGCTAGGAAGCCGGTCCTTTTGACCTCCCGTCTTGGCCAAGGTCTCGGTAGTTCTGTTTGAATGGTCATTGTGTTCTTGGTCAGTGGCCAGTGGCCAGCTCTTCGATGTCTGGTTAGTTATGAATTTTGCAATGAGGTTGCTCACAGTTCTCTTGGGAACATTCTGATATACGCCTCCTCACAATTCTATCTAAGAGGTCAACTGACCACTCCTTGGAATCTTAGATTCTTCTCTGACCTGCAATTGTGGGACCTCCTTGAACTGGCCTCAGATGGACATCTCTCAAGGAAACAACTTGTGGCAGATCAGGAAATTTGATTAATCTAAGCTAGATTTGGATTGTCTATGAGGCGGTTGAATACATATTAACTATGCCACTTCACTTTTTAATTACAAAAGTACAACAACAAATGGTTTTCCTTTGGCATCAATAAGTATTATGTGTAGATCACTGACACCAAAAATATATCACAATTTCTGTGCATGCTTTTTTGGGGATAAAGCAGGTGACCAAGTTGTTGTGAGAGTTTTTTCTGTATGAGTCAGAGGTGTCGCTAGGATCACAATACATCCGACAGAAAGTACAGTGTTTTAAATGTTGATGCAGAAAATGGCGATGTACACTCAACCTACACGTCTAAATTGTCATAATGTGTATCGGTATTATATTGAAAAGATTAGCTATTACTTTATAATAATTTTTGGGGTCAATTTGAGATTCGGGGGTATTTATAAACCGGACGCCCAAGCCTAACGACGCCACTGGTAAGAGTAGTGGGCAAGATTAAAACCCATGCTGCAGCAGCACATGTAGTTGGCTTAAAGCGCAGGATTTACATAGACCACCATGGAATCCATTTAAATTCAGGCTGTAGCGAAATGAAGAGGTTTGAATATTTTCTCAACATACTGTATATTACCTTATAATAGTTTATCCGTTACTGACATTTTGTTTCTCCTTACTATTTATACTGTATGTGTGCTAGGTACCAAGATGTATAACATTATAAAAATCTGTTTGTGTGATAATCTATTCGTTTCAGTAGCTACCAGTAACTGACAACTGATATGAGGGCATTTATTTAAAACCATATGCATGTTGATATTATTGTTAATAAGCACTACTTTATTACTTGACAGCAACAACGAAATTTGGCAGATTTAAATTTTGTTTCAGCAAATTAACTCTTGGCATTAATTTAGTATGCCAGTCCTGCACAATTTGAGGAATTCTGTCATTTGAGTGACCTTTTATAATTTCCTCTGCTGTTACAGACAGATTGCACATGTTATGGATATTGCAATCTGAACATTGAATTGACGTGTACTAATGTTGTTTCTTGAGATTCAATGTGTCATATAAAAGATGTGATAAGATCAATGTTATCCAGGGTTAGGATGTTTTAATAACTGAATTGGGTATGCTGTCAAACTGTTAACGTCTTTATTTTCAGAATATGTTTTTACTTTTTATAAACCATAAATGGCAGCTTTAATCACTGTTTGCCAATCATTATTTCTCTGTTCAATACGTCACATATCGAGAACATTGTGAATAATTGAAATAAAGTAATGATTAACCATGTTATCCCTGGTCTCTTGTTGTTTGAGGTATCTACATTTGAACATAAATATTAGAAATAATAGTCTGCAGTAGCCTAGACTGCTTATATTATGGCATCTATTTTATGTCTATGCTAATATCAGGCGCTTTTAAATGGCGCATTAAGGCATAGACATGGCAAATAAGTTAATGTATAGACCAATATAATGTCTGGGCGCGTATACCGTTGTAACCACCCTGTAGGCTATTTTACTCATATTTCTGCTTTGACACTGTGCGACCACTAGTGTCGCCGCTAGGGGTAGCCAAATGATTAAAATGATTAATTTTACAATCGTTATATTGACTAGGAGTAAACTCCAGTAGCCTAATCGGTAGTCAACATCATAGAATCAAGCATTTGAAGACGTGTTAGACGACAATCCAATCGAGGGAGATTACGTCTTTGTTTTCGCAGGTGTTTATACTCGTTAAGAGACTCATTAGTAACTTTCACGAAACAGTGCGGTACATTTCCTGAATCAAGGAACGTATTCGACGCTATTGTAAGTAATTTTGCAGCATTTAAATCTTGTAAATTACTCGGATTAATAGGGCAATTGTAGCATTCAGTAGTGTAGTTGAATTCTGTCTGTAAAAGGACAGATTCCGATTAGTAAAAACTGATGATAACACAGTAGCAGCAGTTGCCACTCAGTGTTGGAATATCATTGAAATGTGTGCATTTACTGTATTCCCTGGAATAACATCAGGATATTGTGTATGGGTTTTAATAGTGACACAATTTTTTTTGTGTGGCTAATGTAGGTTCTGTTATCAGTAATGTGCAATTAATTTACATATAGGCTTGTTGATTTTTCAGTCATTGGCATGTAGTCTTTTTTCCACTAAGTTATATTTATGAAATCGAAATTAATCCGACTAAATATGTGATCTTTATATATCGTTTGTAATTAAATAAAATCATATTGTGGATTCAAGATACACTCAAGATTGTCTGTTAAATCCACATTTGAATTTCTTAGGGGCATTTTAAGATAAAGCATAACACAGAACTTAAATTCATCAGTCACTGGACAGAGCTTTATCAGTGACTAGTCGAGTGTGATCCAGCGCTTTCCATGGTGGCCAGCCATCAGCTGGCCATGGGCAACGGTTCAATCAAAGCCCCACAGCCAGAGGACAGGTTCCTGGCCTCAAGCCTCAAGGTGGAGCCCCTTGCCAGCACATCGTGGGACACAGAGACCCTGAGGCGCAGGGTAGCACATCTGGAAGGGGAACTGGCCAAGAGGGACCAGGAGTTCAAAGCTCAAGAGCTGAAGTTGAAGAGCCTACAGACAGAGCTGGAGGTTAAAGTCTCCCAGATAGAAAAACTCCAGGATGCAATCGGCTACAACAATCAGGGTCGCTACCCCCCAACTCCCAACCACAATGGCCAGCGCCTTCTCAGTGTCATCAACCAGGGCCCCACCCGCTTCCACAGGCTGGCCGTGGAGGTCCACCGCCGGCTCAAAGCCAAGGAGGGTGTTTCAGCTGAACCCACATCTGGGCACTTCTGTGGGGGTTTCAGAGCGCACCATGTGTCAACAGAGAGGGCCCGTGTCCGCAAGGACTCCAGGTGGGTGTTGGATGTCAACAGAATCATGTAATACTGTTGAGGTTGTTCAAGGGTTCAAGGGATATCTTAAAAAAATGAAAATTACTTGTTGGTGTCTTTACTTTGTAGGCCTATATCATGGACAATAAGTAGCGGCAATCAATTTTATCTCTGGCATTGTTTCGAAATGGTATTATTTTTCTAATATTCCTATTTACATTTTCTTTGTATAATGTTAAAATTGAGAAAAAGTATCAGAAAGGGATTGTGAAGTTCAACAAAAGGCACATTTTGAACTTGATATCGCTACCACAATTGGATGGGATATGCGTCTTAAATGCTAAAACCATAGTTTTCAGGATTCCATGCCAGGGACACATAACCAAAGTACAGAATGCTGTGATATCCTCGTCGATAGACTGGCATGCATTTTGAAACTACCAAGTGAGGTACTCAGAACAACTTTAATGATATTCATGCTAGACAGATTCTCATCTCAGCATCTGTGTTGTATGTCTTCTTAGTCTCCCAAAGGCTCTTTTCTTTAAACTCACAACAATATGGGTTAATGTATCAAGTGTCTTGATAAGTAAGCAAAAACGTTTCCAAAATAAGTTAGAATCATTATGCTGAGTCTTAACGGGTCCTGATCAAATTCTGATGACCGGAAGATTTGCCTGCAATGCAAATTTTGATGGCAATGTCCCTGTGTTCTCGAAAGCTGCATGAACAAAAAAATACTCCTTGTCCACCTTAAAACATAAATTACCTTTTAAATGGTGAATTGTTCAAATCCACAACCGGGTTGATTTCTGGCTGAAGTCTTGGCAGGAGAACGGGCTGACTCTTTTTAAAGAACACGATGTTATGGAGTTCTAGCCAAGCCTTTGTAGTGGCTACTACTCCAAGGAGATATGAAAGCCTGTATTTGCATTGGTGACAATAGGAAGGCACAAGGGAAACAAAGCCCTGAGCCTCTATATGCAGTATGAATGGACTGGGTCATTATGGCTTTAATTAATCAGACCGCAGTTGCCTGTCCCCTACCCCTCTGATTTAGTCCATTCACCAGGTCCATTTCAGTTTAATGGACTGGCCTTCAGCTGTGTGATGTGATAATTAGAAACCAGTGATAGGGAAGGAGCCTAATACGGCTATATCAATAGTTTGTCTACTGCTACGTGATAGATTTAGAGACTATAGTGCTGTGATTGTCTGTGAATATTGAATATCGTCTCCATGGTGTTTTTAAAAGGCTGTTGTTATAACTCATGTTAGTGCCCATTCAAACACCAAACACTATTCTCCCCTGTTGTTGGACTTAGGATTTAAAAGCTTTAATAATAACATTTAAAAAAAATGTTGGTTGTGTGGTTACAATCCAAGTACCTCACTGAATTAATTGTAAATCTACTGGATTCATAAGTTATTCATTTCTGAAGCTAGGCAGAGGTAATAAAACCCTACAGCAGTACTTGCTTTCAAAACTGATATTTTACTTTGACTTCCAGTGTTGTATGTATGAATATTGATTTGAGATTTGAGTCTTCATTGACTTCTTTGTCTGCGCTACCATTTTTTGTACACTGCTTCCAGCACCAAGAAACTGATCAATGACGCCATCATGAACAATGATTTCCTGAAGAAGCTGGATCCTCAGCACATGAGGGAGATGGTGGAGTGCATGTATGAGAGGACCTACACTGAAGGCCAACTGGTCATCCAGGAGGGGGAACCTGGGAACTACCTCTATGTCCTAGCAGGTCAGATACACTGTATTCACTTATTTTGTCTTTTTTCATAGTTTTTTCTGTTGGTCAGTAATCAGGCTAATTTTTGTCTCTTCAGATGGCTTACTAGAAGTCATCCAGAATGGCAAATTGCTCGGAGAGATGCGCCCCAGGACTGCCTTCGGAGAGTTGGCTATATTGTATAACTGCAAGAGAACAGCTACCGTAAAAGGTGAGTTTGACTAGTAGTGTCTGTTGATAGAGGATTTCCTTTTTGAGATAAACTTCAACACACACAGGAATCGAGAAATCATACGTTTGACATACAAAAAAATCAATCGTGTTATATTGTATGATGTTGAGTGCTAATGTGTAATGTTGTGTGGTAATGTATGCTATCGTGTTATATTGTATGATGTTGAGTGCTAATGTGTAATGTTGTGTGGTAATGTATGCTGTTATGTGGTACCCTATGATGTTGTGTATATTTTGTTTCCAGCTGTATCCAAGGCTCAAATCTGGGCTTTGGATCGTCAGACCTTCCAGAGTATTATGATGAAGTCTACACAGGCCACGCAAGAAGAGTACTTCAGCTTCTTACGCAGGTACTGTGAGGATTCACGTCTGAAACAGGCATTTATGACAATGGTAGGGTTGCATGGAAGAATGAGTTGGGTATTTACAGTTGTGCTCAAAAGCTTGCATACCCTTGGTGAATTGATAATAAATGTAAAATGTTTAAAGAAAACCGTGAGTGTTACCTGTGGGTTTTTCTTTGTATCCCGAATGATTCTTCTGTCAGTTTTGGCAGAAATCTTTCTTAGTCTACCTGACCTTGGCTTGGTATCAAGAGATCCCCAAATGTTCCACTTCTTAATAAATGGTACTGACAGTACTGACTGGCATTAGCAAGGCTTTGGATATCTTTTTATTTCCTTTTCCTCTATAAAGTTCCATTACCTTGTTACGCAGGTCTTTTAACAGTTCTTATCTGCTCCCCATGGCTTAGTATCTAGCCTGCTCAGTGCTTCCACGTGAGAGCTAACAAACTCATTGACTATTCATACACAGACACTAATTGTAATTTAAAAAGCCACAGGTGTAAAAAATGTACCTTTAATTACCATTTTACCTGTGTGTGTTACTTTGTGTGTCTGTAATTTAATTGTGATTTCTGTTATTATTATGATTTTAAAAGGAGCCAAACAACTATGTGATAATTAATGGCTTCATATGAGCACTATCCTTAAATAAAAGACAGTTGTTTGGCATGATCAGTCATATTTTCAAGATCAATACCAACATTTTACAATTTCTGCCAGGGTATGCAAAGTTATGAGCAAAACTGTATATACTATTGCATAAGCATTTTCCCCAAGAAAGAAATATTTAAAGTTGTTAGCAAACAGTCACATTGCTAAATCCTCATTATTTATTGGAGTAACTCTCACATGGCTAGATCAGCATTATAATCTGTTCTGTAATTTTTTTATTTTACTGCAGTGTGTCTTTGCTGAGAGATCTGCCAGAAGAGAAACTTGCCAAAATCGTTGACTGTCTAGAAATTGTGAGCCTTTATTGTTTAATAATACCTTTTAATTTCGAGATTAGTGAACATTTGTTAATGTGAAGCATTTATTTTCATTCCTAGGATTATTTTGATAAAGGAGAGTACATTATTCGAGAAGGCGAGGAAGGGAACACTTTTTTCATCATAGCTAAAGGAGAGGTAAAATGATAAATAAATTGGCATGGTTCATCTTTCTGATTGAAAAGAGTTGTAATCCCTATCTTGCATTGAGGAGAAGTTAAATATCTTAAGTCAGCCATGTTGAATCCAGGGAAAAAGAGATGTCCCTTAATATGTTGTTTTTTATGGCCAGGTGTGTGTCACCCAGACCACGGAAGGCTGGACTGAGCCTCAGGAGATAAAGACTCTGGGTGTGGGCGACTACTTTGGAGAAAAAGCCCTCATAAGGTAGGAGCTTTTACTGTCATCTTCAATTTACTTAAAATGTGCAAAGGGCAAAACCACTCTTGGCTTGTTTGTCTTGAGCACCATGTTCCAACACGCTTTTCAAATTTTGTTCCCTCTTTCTCCCATTTCACATTCTGTGTTTCATATCATTCGCGATTGCTAGCCCTCTGACATAATCCACACACTCTACCACTCCAGTATGAATCAAATCCTTTCAGAATATTGCAGTGGTGGGCTGTGGAATGTTAGTCTGCTGACAAAAACATGCATTATCTAACAGCTCCAGATCTGTATAATTCTGTGATAAATTTCCTTTGGATTCAGTTCTGTGTAGTTCTTCTGTTTACATGTGGCTCTCTGTTTCTTTCTAGTGAGGATGTGCGTTCAGCAAACATCATCTCCACTGAGAATGACACCCAATGCTTGGTGGTAGACAGAGAGTGAGTAGCTTCAGGCAAACAAATACAAATATCTACTGTAATAAATTATCTTCCTGTCTAAGTACATGCAGTGATAACACTGCGTGCACAATTATTTGGCAAATTGTATTCCTCTAAAAATATATATGTTTTGGACAAACACAATGCTTTCAGTCAATCCAAAATAAAGTTGAACCTCAAACCTGAATGTTTAACAAAGGAAAAGTGATTTTTGATCTTTATCAGGTGAATACATTAGAGTCCGGATTTGTTTGGCAACAATTGGTGTGCAGAATTATTAGGCAACTAAATAAAATAAAAAATTCTCCCAGCTCACGTGTTTATTCTCAATTTATTAATTAAGTGTTACAAATAATTAACACATAATGACAGTTACAATTTTTGTTCTTTCAAAAATATTCAGTGACCAATATAACTACCCTTCTTTTCAATAACTGCCATGAGCCTTCCATCTATGGAGTCTGTCAGTTTCTTGAGCTGTTCACAATCAACTTTTGCCGAAGCAGCAACCACCTGCTGAGTACATCCACGTGAGAGCTGACAAACTCAATGACTAGTTATACACAGACACTAATTTCCATTAAAAAAAAATCTAAATCAATGCCAATATTTCACAATTTCTGCCAGGGTATGCAAAACATTGAGCACAATTGTATAACTATTAAAACTTAAAGCACACACCCTGAAGTGAAAGAGCATTCGTATGTTTTTATGTCCTCCCCAGCAACTTCAACCAGATTGTAGGCACTTATGAGGAGCTGCAGGCGAATCTAAAAGAATATGTTGAAGAGCTCTCCCGATGTGACGAGAGGAGAAATGCCCTGTGAGTAATGAAGGACATACAATCACTGGTACCACATGAATCAAATAATATCTGGCAATCTGGCAATTACAATGACAAAAACCAATCCAAGAAAGCTTGGGCAGTTTGGCAGAAACAGATCTTCCAAAGAGCCTCATTAAACCCAATGATTGCCCATCCCGCCCTTTCTCCACAACAGGTCCATTTCCCCCCTTATTGACTCATCCCCGGAGGCCCAGGAAGTGCGTCGGCTCAAGGAGAGAATTGCAGTCATCCCCACCCATGACCCCTTCCAGGACCTGAAGGTCATAGCCACACTGGGCATGGGCGGCTTTGGCCGAGTAGTTCTGGTGGGTGGCCTGTTATTTGGATCACTCCATCCCAGAGCAATGGAAAAAAACAACAGCATGGGGCTCTAAAACAAAGTAATACTTCATATGTAAACCAAAGTAAGTTTGGTAATTATTGCAGGTGAAACTGACAGATGAAGACACCACATTTGCTCTGAAGTGCATTAAAAAGAAGCACATTGTGGACACAAGACAACAAGAGCACATCTACTCTGAAAAGAACATCCTTCAGCAAACCAACTCACATTTTATTGTCAGGTTAGTGTGATTCATGATGTTCCCTCATCCTTAGGGATCACCCTCCTCCAAGCATTGGAAATATCCATAGCTTTTTTTCTCCGAGCTTTGATGACTCAAGTACTTTTCTAGAATAATTCGCATCACACCCGTTTGTATTTGTGTAAAGAAATTACAATATGAATGGAACATGAGTTACCCATTTATCCAGACTTCTGTCACTGGGAATGATACACTGACATTTACTTAATGACAGATTCACCCCAACAATAAGAGAGAACATATATAGATTTTTACAAGGCATCCCTTGTGACCAAAATTGAACTCTTGTTTCCCCATAATATAATGCTTTCTGAAAGAGGCTCCTATAAAAAGCTATGGTCATACAATATCATACAACTGCAGTAGCATGATTCATGCAAAGTAGGACCTTGTGTCTGCTGAATGCTGAAATGAACTGTTGAGCAAAGGACAACTTGGTTGATGTTCAGATCCTTGAAACAGGAGATGAATACAGCTTACATGTTGAATACTTCTAGTCTGGGAATAATTTATGTTTTGCATGTGGTTTTAAACAGAAAGTCACACTTGAAATACAAATGAGAAAGGAACTGCTTAAATGAGTCTGCCTTTCACATAATTTTGATGACACGCACGATACACCTGATCTTTTATGGTTTAATACAGTTGGTTACTTATTCTAGTTATTTTAGTCTTAATTAAGGTAATACGGTTTCACCGTGACTCCCATGTCTTGATAGTTTAAGGTTTATTTTCACTGGAAAGCCTGTGCGTCTTAGGTCGGCTGTAAGTGACAGGGATAAAGGAACTGTGGGAATGTTGTGTGTAGACCTTGAACCTAGAGGTGGTTTGGCACTATTTCTCTGAGGAGAGGCCCATCTGTTCATGTCCTGCTAAAAGTTGCTAAGGACTCCCTTGTGGGTATGTCCGGTTGTCCTTGGTCTCACCACAGAGTGTAGACTTAGGTTTGATTAATCTGCTTTGTGACATTCAAGTACAAAAGGCCTGGTTTAACACTGCTTCCAGCTGCCACTCAATGAGAATCGTTCATTTTAAGCCCATCTCTTTTCCCATTTTTCCTCAAAACTTTTCTTGATTTGTGCTACTAGATTTGTTATGTGCCCCTTAATTTTCAAACAGATCACAGGCAGACAAAATGTCTACTTAACTACATGAAAAATACATAATCTAAAGAAATATACTGCAGAGCAGGAGACCTTGTGTGAAGCCATCGTGGCATTAAGAAGACCGGGTCAGTAATATTGTTCAGTTTGTGATTGTGCAGTTCTCTAAATGTTGCTTGGTGTTCCAGGTTGTTTCGGACCTTCCGAGATGACAAGTACGTGTACCTCCTTATGGAGGTCTGCCTGGGTGGGGAGCTGTGGAGTATACTACGGGACATGTGAGTGTAGGTTTTAAACATGTAATAATGAATGGAATGAAGATTGCCCCAAAAATGTATCAGTCTTAAGTCCTAAAGAACTGTACGTCTTAATGTCGGCTGTGAAACAGGAGTTACTTTGAGGAGCAGACAGGACGCTTCTGCATTGCCTGTGTATTGGAAGCTTTTGACTACCTCCACACCAGAGGAATCATCTACAGGGACCTGAAACCTGAGAACCTGCTACTGGGTGCAGGAGGCTACGTCAAGATGGTAATAGATTTCCAATTGATCACGGGTCATTTTCCGCTGTTTGTGCACCTCCCGGCAATATATGTCTGTTTTCCCAGGCTGACTTTGGCTTTGCTAAGAAGATTGGTATGGGGAAAAAGACATGGACGTTCTGTGGGACTCCTGAGTATGTAGCACCAGAGGTCATCATGAACAAGGGCCATGACTTTGGAGCGGACTGCTGGTCTTTGGGGATCCTTATCTTTGAGCTGCTGACTGGCAGGTGAGTCAGTAAGATGGTTCGACATGGAGGTGACTGCCTTGGACAACAAGCATCGCTCCAAAATGTCAGGGTGACACTTGAGGACGCTGTTAAATAAGACTTTGGGGACATAGTAAGCCCGTTGGGTTACACCTTCTGTGTTAGTGTCCTAAGCATGTCCAGGAAAAGTGCAAGTGTCGTTTTCTAAATGTTTAACTACAATCGCACCATCATTTTCCAGTCCACCCTTTTCGGGCACCGACCCTATAAAGATCTACACCATGGTCCTTCATGGGATTGAAAAGGTCGACTTCCCCAAGAGAATTAGCAAGCGCCCCGATGACCTCATCAGAAGACTCTGCAAGTACGTGGATGTGGCATTAATGAATGCTGCTGTAGTCAGTGATACCAAACCTAAAATCGATCCTCTGGAAAAGTTTTCATTTAAGTGGATAGTTAGAAACAATTAGGGTCTGTATCACAGACACAGATTAAGCCTAGTCTAGGACGCTTTCTATTTAACTTGATTTTTTAGTCCTACACTAGGCTTTATCCGTGTCTGTGAAACCGGACCATAGAGTGTAAGCGCCTTTCTGTTCTGATTTGCTGTACTTTATTGACATCACACCTTATTTAATCAATTGCCCCTACATGGACTAGTAGGACTCCTAGCTGGCACTGTATTTCAGATCCTTTGGCCAGCTCAGTAACACAGCAATTGTTCTGTAGTAACTGACGAGAAAAAAAAACTTGGTCCACAAGTGGCCAGCATTGATGTCCTGATGAAGTCAAATTTTACAGACTGTTGTGTCTTCTATATAAACCTGGGTATACAATATTAGCTCAGTCATACAATGAATGCTATGTTTGTCCAGATGATTTTCCACACTAACAGACCCAGGGATTATTTCCTTCCTTTAGGCTAAACCCAGTGGACCGGCTTGGTAATAAGAAGAATGGCATCATTGACATTAAGAAACACAAGTTGGTGCACTTCTTAATATTGACGAATTCACCTATCACCATCAACACGATTAAACACCTATCACCATCAACCCTACTTAACACCTTTCTCCATCAACAACACAAAACATCTATCACCATCAAACCCACTAAACACCTGTCACAATCAAACCCACTTAACACCTGTCACCATCAACACCACTAAACACCTGTCACAGTCAACACCACACCTATTACCATGAACACTACTTCACACCTATCACCATCAACACCACTAAACACGTATAACCATCAAAATTAAGAGGCCAAGAATTTCTTTCTTTTCCAAAATACTGGAAAAGGAAGGTTTTCAGTGAGGTACAGATGGGTTAAAATTAAGAGACCACTACAAATTGTTTCTGAACAAACACTTCTTTTCCTCACTCAAACCTTTACAACTTTTTTGGAAAGGAAAGAAAAAGGTGCAGTGGTCTCTTAATTTTTTCCGGAGCTGTATTTCTCTATACATTCAGTTTAAACATTTGATATGTTGCCTTTATACTATGTTCTATTGAACGTTGGGTTTAAATGAAATCATTGTATTCTGTTTTAATTTACATTTTACACAGTTTCCCAACTTTTTTGGAAATGGGAATGTACAACAGTTCTAGTTGTTAATTAGAAATGGTTTGAAAACCTGACATTAATATGACCTACATCATTCTCTGTTTAGTGTTTCTATAATGGCAAACGCGTGTGAGAGTGTGTCTTCATGCAGAATAGTTACATTTACTTCAAACCAACTGTTCTAGTGCCTTTTTGTTACTCAAATGTAGTCTAAGGGCACTGAAGGATTATAGGTGCTGTCGTTTTTTTGTTGGCATATTTTTTACATCTGCCCTTTTGCATCGTCATGCAGGTGGTTCCAGGGCTTCAACTGGGAGGGGCTGAGACGCCAGAAGCTCATTTCTCCACTGAAGAGAGAGGTGAAGTGTTCTGAAGAACATGGCAGTTTATTGAGTTGTTGGATGAGACAGTATCTGAACATTGTTCTCTGATGTTCCTCTACCCAGCTGAAGGGACCGATGGACCACAGTCACTTTGACACCTTCCCCCCAGAGCTGGAGGACCCTCCAGACGAACTGTCGGGCTGGGATAAGGACTTCTAAAGTGTCCCCGGAGCCTCCACAGACATTAATAAATCCTGTAATCCCACCTCTTCCATGCAGTGGTCATGCCTGCATTACAGTGCCTACCTGTTTCTGCCTTGCTGGCCTGAAGAAACACTAGATGGCCTCTTGAAAAGGCAGTGTTAGCCTCTTGGTCCAGGGAACAGTGTGATGGGCCACTTGAGACTCTCATGAGAGAGCAAGGGCATCATAAAGTGATTTAAATACTTCTAATTCTTGGTGGTGGCCTTTCCCCTCCTGCTTCTTTCCCTCAGTGTTCTACCTAAAAAAAATACAACAAGTAGGATGTTCTCAGACCTCCAAAATGTCGGATTGAAATGAATCCTCAGGACAGTTTTTATGATTTTGGGACAACAGCATTTCAAATGGGGATTTTACCATAGCTCAACTACTTAATATCCTATTTCTCATTTCAGCTACGATTCATTTGTGTCATGAAAATACATCTCAACACAATCAAGAATTAGAATTTTGCAGAAGCATCTGTAGAATACACTAACCCCTTTTTTCGTCTGTTTATAAAATACCACAAGTCACAGAAATCATAGCAAACATGGATGCCGAATATCTTTATCCACCTCATACCATGCCAGCAAACAAGAACACGAATACTCCTTTATTAGAAGAAATCACTTTTTCCTAATAATTCTCTGTTGACAAGCAAATGTATGCTTTTGCCACGGTTGCCTAATTACTTACACTGTAAACAACAATACTGTGAACACTGGCGTGTTGTACATGACGAGTAGGCAACTACCTATTATTTACTTATTATTCAGTTGCCAAAAAACATTAACACGCCACTATTTGTTCTGCTATATGTGCAGTAACCAGAATAATAACAAAGTAACTGCGTGCATGCAGTTTCCAGATCAATAAAAGCAGTAGACAGTCCAACTGATCCCTATTCATCAATCATTATTTTAACGAGCGTACAGTAGCCATACATTTAAATTACTGGTAAAAACATTTACCCGTGGCCAATATATGTAATAATGTAAATACTGCTAGCTACAGATCTCAAAGTTTGCATCTTAGCCAAAAAAGTTAATTCCCACAGTCACTGAATTCAGCAAGAACCAGTGCACAGTTGGTCCCTATAAAACTGTTGTGGTCTAAATGCAATAAGTACATTCTTCAATCCATATTTGAATGGGTTTCACCAGGATGTCATCCGGAGAAAACTCCAGTTCAAATATGTACGGTTGTTATGTAAGATTGCTCCTCAAAATATATCCTCCAAATCACGATGACAAGCCATTGTGTTGTGTAATGTATAGTTAGCTAGCTAGCAATTGCCAGTTTTGCGGGATGTTTACTGAACCAGCTGAGGGGAGGGACTGGGCCAAAGCTGGAAGTGCCACTCCTAATAGATTTGGGGTCTAAGAAAGATCAAAAAAATGTCAACCTTGCTCAAGATATCTGCTGATAGGACCATCGATGAAAGACGTCTAATTAAATCAAGGATGTACTGCCAAATGGCTTGTTTCGCAATCAGTATAACATGGAGGTTTTGCAAAAACATGAAAACATGAATACATGTATTTTTCACATCTTAATCCTCCTTTAATACATATTTAGTAGTACTAAAGTGTGTTGTTTGCGCAAATCCCATTCCTTTCTGGACAATAAGGCATGAAGCAAATCTCACTAACTTAACCTTAATACAAAGGTGAAATGCCTTTTTAATAGTTAATCCATTGTATTAAGGGCCCCGTTTTATAAATTACTTGAGTTGAAATACTTTAAATGGCATTTGTAAAATTGTCTCACGAGTGGATGGAAGTCATTGTGGTTGTAAATGTCCTAAGAAAATGCATTGTAGATACATAACTGGAAGATGGACACTCATAATTATATTTAAACTGTATTAATATTTTGTTCATGGTCTTGGAATGTGCTGCACCACATTTGTGAAGATGTTTATATTAGATCTACTTATTTCTCGTCCATTCATGCTAAATGTTGCTCTATGTTACAAACTATAATGCAGCATATTAATACTAACACCAAAAATAACTTGCACTTATAACTTACTCACCAAATCTCTATTGCATTGCTTGGCATTGTAGATGTTAGAAAAATGAACTCAATATTTTTTCTGTTTATAATAAAATACTGTTTTCAATGTTTAAATGTTGTTGCTCTCAGAAGTTGCTACAAAGGAGTTTAATCACATACTATTGAACCTGGCGTGGCGCGCTGCAGCCTGTTGCAATTGGTTCTGCATCTTTTTATCTGGGGCTGTGTGATTGCAATAACTACTTTGGGATTAATAAATTATTCTGAATCTGAATACAGAGCCATGGCTAGGACATCATGATTCAGTTGAAAAAACAAGAAACATTTAAAGCTGGCATTCTGTGTCAGCGTTCTCGGTTGTCAGGAAAGATGAAGCGGACTGCGGAGCTTGTAAGTTTATGTTCATTTTATATATTGAGAGCTGACATATGCTCTTCTGAGTCGAGACAATAACACACAAAGACAAAGGGACTTGTCTTTGAACATATATACTGAGGGGAATGACTAAATGATGATCAGGTGCGCTAAACGAGACAACAGGTGCAATGAGTTGATGAGATGGGGCGATGGTGTCAGAAGGTTGGTGACGTCGAACGCCGAAGCCCGCCTCCTGAAGGGGGAGGATGGGCAGTAGATGGCGTGGTCGTCACATTCTGTGAAATTGTGACATTGTAGAAAGGGGTCATTTTCTAAACAATTAATACACCGATTAACCATAACATTATGACCACCTGCTGGTATGTGTCAGAGTAACATCCACATGAATGGCAGGACCCAAGGTTTCCCAGCAGAACATTGCCCAAAGCATCACACTGCCGTGGTCAGCTTGCCTTTTTCCCTTAGTGTATTCTGGAGCCATGTGTTCACCAGGTAAGCGATGCACCCGGCCATCCCGGCCCTCCACATGTGTTCATCAGATTAGCCCACCTTCCATTGCTCCCTGGTCCATTGTAGGTGCTCTTGGCAGGGGTCAGCATGGGCACCCTGACTGGTCTGCATCAATGAGCCTTGGCAACCCATGACTCTGTTGCCGGTTCACCACATTTCTTTCCTTGGACCACTTTTGATAGGTACTGACCGCTGTAAACCAGGAACACCCTACAAGGGCTACAGTTTTGAAGATACTCTCACCCAGTCGTCTAGCCATCACAATTTGGCCCTTGTCAGAGTCGCTCAGATCCTTACGCTTTCCCATTACTCCTGCTTCTAACACATCAAGTTTGAGGACAGAATGTTCACTTGCTGCCTAATATATCCCACCCACTGACAGATGCCATGATGACAAGATTATCAGTGTTATTCACTTCACCTGTCAGTGGTCATAATGTTATGGCTGATTGGAATATATCGCCTTACAACGAATTTAGGGAAGCAATGCTGCCCTCATCTGAACACCTTGATGAATCACAGTCTTCGGAGAAGCAGAGCCAAATGAACACCCCTTCTAAAAAGGTAGGGGAAAATGTTTTTGACAATACATTGTTTTTGAAGATCTCTGTATAAAGAAAATGAGAGATACACAGATAGAAGATGACTAACAAGTTTTGTCCATGAGTTCTGTCCGGTGTTGTTCTGGAGGTTCCCTGAGACGGGACAGTGCTGCTGGTTGTAGGTAGCTGAGACACTCTTCAGATTGGCTCAGAAAGACTAGGTATTGCTTAGAGTCTCAAATATATTTCAGGATGGTAAATGTGTCTGCATGTTTTTAAATCATTCATGCATATCATTCAGATAAGGGAATGAGGTAAGAGTAACAGTTGGTCCATCGATAACATATTAACTGAGGTGTTGTACTGTTGTTAAATTGTTGAACTGTGTTATGCGCCCAGAGCAGTGTGAGCCGGGAAAGGAGCTTCTCTGTTTGGCGACACAGATTAAAAAATGTCTCCAACCTCCTGGGGGTAAGCTATCTTAATCAGTAGAGTTTAATATGTACAACGCTGAATGTCTCTTGCACGTAGTCTTTGGAAACCTCTAAGCGTGACATTTACTCTTGGTGCTATCTCCATTGTATTCTTTTCACAGACCATACCTTCCAGAAAGCGTGGATGATGCCTTCATCAATGTCAAACTCAGAGAGATTCGTCAAGCATTTGAGGTAATTCATTTCCTGACTGGCTATTTGAGACACATGGAGCAGCACATCCATGTCTCTGTTTAATATAACACAACACATGGATGTCTCTGTTCACTGTACCACAGCTCATGCATGTCTCTGTTTACTATAACACAGCACATCTGTCGCGCTTGCAGGTAGGGACCCAAGCGCGGACTGGGAGTAAGAGGGGGACTGGCAGGCAGAGAAGTAGGGGACTGGCAGTCGGGGACAGGCAGGTGGGCGATGCACGAGCGGGTGGCTGCAGTACAGGCAGGGAGAAGGCAGAGTAATCGGAGACAGGCAAGAGGTTGGAACACTGTCAGACTGCGGACGTACAGGCAGGGAGCATGCAGAATCGTCGGGGGCAGGCGGAAGGTCGGTACACGGGAAAACGGAACGTCAGTTTGAGAATCACTAGAAAGGCGTGCAAGCATAGACCATGATCCGGCAGGGAAGAGATGACAGTGGACTGTAGCTATTCTGCAGGGGAGGAGGTGAGTGGAAACAGGTATGTGATTGTAGATTGGGAACAGGT
Source organism: Esox niger (assembly GCA_016801105.1). Lineage (NCBI taxonomy): Eukaryota > Metazoa > Chordata > Actinopteri > Esociformes > Esocidae > Esox > Esox niger. The sequence goes on from JACXGJ010001213.1 coordinate 90,193, forward strand.
GTGGGGGTAGGTATGAGCAGGTCTGTGATCATGGCTCAGGAACCCGAGGACCCGCCTCCGCGTGATTGCGGAGGCGGGGGCGTGACAACATCCATGTCTCTGTTTACTATAACACAGCACATCCATGTCTCTGTTTACT